>JAODJU010000088.1:1098244-1124710 GCA_026776725.1 Gnathonemus echidnorhynchus
TATTTGATGAATTAATCAAAGGTTTTTTTTATGAATCCTTCCATCCCTCCATCTACAACACTTATTGACCACAGGGTCATAGGGTAACAAATTAATCATAAAAATAAATCACTCTCTCACTGCTTCACTTGATCTCTGTCTTTAAATCAGTCTTGATTTTTCCCAAAAAGAAACACAAAAGGGAGTTTCTTGAACTCCAAGAACATACACGTGGAATAAATAATAAATAAGATCAAAACTGGAGGAGTGGAGCAAGGAAGGGCACAGGCAACAGGAGGGCTCACCATCAATGACTGGACAGGGACTGATGAAACAAGCAGGGTCACCATCAATGACTGGACTGGGACTGATGAAACAAGCAGGGTCTTCTATACAAAGACTAACGAGGGGCAACAAGCATCAAATGTGGCTCAGCTCATGGGGACCACGTCAGGGAGGGGACAGGGGGGTCAGGTGTGTGGGACGTGACACTCTCAAGGCTTATTTACCGTCCTGCAGCAATGTGCTGTGCTAAGTGTAATGTGATTAACTGGCTCATTGGCTGACGGACTTTTCGACAGGGTGGATGGCAGCTCCACCAAGTTCCCTGTGAATGTGCCCATGCCATATGTGGCTGTCATTAATGTATGAGGCTCCGATTGTACCAAAAGGCGTGGCTTATATCAGGGCCTTACAGCCAGAATTCTGAAGATGGAAGATTAAATGTGGACCTTATAGGGAGAGACAAAAGGGGGGGGTACAGGTGCCCTAACCTCCCCACCTTCAGAAGGGCATTATTTTGAATACCCAGCTTGTGCCCCCCCCCCCCAGCAGAGCTGGTGTATAGCTGGTACAGCCCTGACATGATGTCATCCTCCTCAGTGTTAACAGCTGCTCCTCAGCGGAGAGTCATGGCAAAATGCCCCAACCCAGCGGCCCCCCCCCCCCCCCGCCGGTGTTGATGGAAGACTGCTGGAACGGCGAGCTGTGGGTGCAGCAGAATGTTTCTGCTTCTGGAATCTGGTGAGAGGTGGATGGAAGGGGAGCCTTCACTTCTAAACGGGGGGGGAGGGGGGGGGGTTCAAATAGAACATGCCAGGCGATGTCGGAGGGTGTCTGGTTTGTAGGAATACAGCACGGAAACCCTGGAGATGAAGTCCCCCTGTGTGACCCCCCCCCCCCCAGCCATCGATCACATGACAGCCTGAGCAGGGGATCATCTCCATAGCCTTTCTCCTGCCTGTGTCCCATTTGCAGCTCACCATTAATCTAATTTGAAGTATGTTAGCTTTATATCACATTAGAATAAAAAATCATAAATAATGCGTTTTGCACTAGTTGATTACTTTGTGTAGAATGTCACTTTTTTCCAGTTAAAATTAATAGTACAAGACTTCATATGTATATCAAATATGAAGGAAATCTTTCCCATTATGTTGGTATTTGTGTTTATTAATAAGATATTTATATATAGAGTCTTCTGATTGGGCAGATTGCACACCATGCATTGCTTGAAGCTTTTTACTGATACTCAGAAGCCAGTTCATTCCCTTTAACCTGTGCATCGCCTCTTACATGCCAAATTACATTCACCCATCTGTTCTTATGAGCCAATGCAGGCTGCATTTTACATGAATGGTTATGAAGCGTAAAGGTCCAGAGATTCCGCAGTTAAACAACGAGAATCACTCTCAGATTGACATGGCTGCTTTTTCATTCATGTACAGAACATTCCGGGCAAGTGGACCTTTACTGGACTGCACTGGGTCTCCAGCCTGAAAGGTTCTTAGATTATATTGACTATGTCTTATAATGTTTATTATAAGCCAATAAACCATTTTAACCAATTGGCTGCAACTACATTTCAACTATTAAGGCACATGTATGCATACGTCTTTTCTCCCCAAAATGTTCCTTTATTGTGCAATATTTTATCCTAAATATAGAGGAAAAGGAAAAGCCTCGCTGATATCACCTCTTTGTGGAATATTATTTATTTAAAAGGCTGAAGAACCAGAGGGCAGGGAATTAAATTTAAAGGAGTGTTGTGTCTGAGTTCCCATTTCTTTATCTTTCCATCTGTTTCATCATTTAATTATTTCACACTGTCATTCCTGAATGGTGCAGGGACACAGATTTCCCTGGTCTTGTGTGTGACACAAGGGAGCCGAGCCCCGAGGCTTTTCTCTCTCATCTTCCTCTCCTCTCCTTTTAATTCCTTCTCTCTTTCGCTCTCCCCTACAGCGACGCCAGTTCGCCGCTGTCTGCGTAATTGGAACCAGACGTCGTTGCCAATGAGAGGGAGGACAGAAATGGCCGGGTGTGAGAGAGAAAGCTGTCCTGCTGACCTGCAGAGTGCGCGTGCGTCACCGGCAGGATCTGCTCTGTGGGCAGATAGATGGATGGACGCAGAAGAAAAGACAGATGTTTAAATAGATGCTTATGAAGAGTCATACCGATAAGTAAAGGCAAAATTAAACTGGCACTTTAGTGTACCGCGGCCACAAACATCTGTGTGTGTGTGTGTGTCTGTCAGCGCATGTGACAGTGCTGGGGGGTGGGGCTGCTGCAGTGCAATCAATGTAAATAAACAGCTGGAAACATATGCTGGTGGGTCACTCCCCCATCCTGCATGCTGCCCTGTTCCTCGCCACTGCAGCTCTGATGTGGGACGGAGCGGGAGCCGGAGCGAGGGAGAACAGTCTGCGAGCAGCCAGCTCCCTGGCCCTTCAAAGGGCTCTCCATCTCCCACAAGCTCTCATTATTTCTGCCAGCGCGGCCCAAGAGGACCTGTGATTGTGTGTTACTGGGGCTCACGTCTCTGCCCCCTGGCAGATGCTTCAGAGAAACAGGCGTCCTTCAATTATAACTCCCCCGTTCTGTAGCTACCACCCCAGCCCACTGTGAACCCCTCCATGACCCCCATTGGCTCCCACAATCCACACTCCACCCCAGAATCTGGTCTGGGCTGCAAACATCTGCAGTGCTGATTCCTTTACTGCTTCATCTAATGAATTTATGGACATCTATCGGTCTTCCTCTAACAAATGTCAGCTCTGCACAGGAACAGAGGGGAAACTCCCAGCAAAGTCAACGCCTGGCTACCTGAGAGCCTGATACTCCAAGTCGAATGAATCGTTAAAGAAATAGGTGAAAAAACAGGGTGGAGGGGGGGACAAACGCCATCTTGCTGAAAGGAGGGATGGGCAGGGGTGCCATAAGAGGGAGGGGGGCAGTTAGGACGATTCCTAAATAATGATTCCTAAATAACTTGGAACATAATATCGTTGGTCTGGGTTGGGGGCCCAATATGATATGCTTTCATGGGGTCCAAAATCTTTAACCGCACTCCTGGGGATGGCTAGCATGTTCCGCCAATCACTACCCATAATTAATATTCCATTGTTTTCTTTTCTCCTTCTCCTTTCCATGTTTCACAGGTAAACATTCATTTCCTTACTGTATTTAATTCTTCAGTGAGTTCCCACTCTCCTGTGTGGGATTCTTATCATGGATAATTTGTCCCAGTTGGCAGCATCTCTATCTCCAGTTTATTTATATATTTCTTTATTAATTAATGGAATAACTGATTTGAGGGTCCGTCTGGCACAGACATTGCGTGCATTTCATGTGTACCTACGGCTACCGGGCGTAAGTAACACCTTCAGCTTAATGTCTTCAGAGTCGCAACACACGCAGGTACAACGCCAGCAGAGCGAGATCCTCACCTCGCGCCGTCAGGCTCTCGGCCTTGGAAAGCTGCGCCGATGACGCTGCAACTGCCGAGGCACGGAACTCTGAAATATCGCGAGATTTATGAGCCCCGCAAGCTCGAGATTGAGTAGTGTCGCCGTTGGAGGTAAGTGAAGGAGCAGGTCATAATGAATACAAAATGTAACGATAATAGCTATGATAAATATTATGATTATTGTGACATTATTTAGATATACTTCACGGGCGATAGTGGTTATGAAGCGTAAAGGTCCATGAGATTCCGCAGTTAACGAGGCTTCAGTGCTTTGGTTAGCATAGCCGCGGGTTAGCAGGCTAACCGTCTTTGGGAAGGAGGGGAGGGGGGGGTCGGGGTCCTTGCTTCGGTCTGCCGGTCACCGGCGCTCTTTCTGCGGAGACAGACGGCGCTGACGAGCCACACCACACCTTCCGCGAATAAAGTGGCGGCGGAGCGGTCTTGCTGTCCGGCAGTGTACGGCTCGTCTCAGCGCCCCCGTCCAGTCGTCCGACCGCCGGCGGACGTTCTATGTTTCTGCTGAGTTCGGCGATTGCCTCCTCGGCTCTTCGGCTGTCCGAGCCGGCTGGATGGGGCGCGTCGCCCTCTAAAGCCGTGGGTGGGCTGGTTAGTTAAGCGCCGCTGGACCGGCTGAGTGATGACCAGTACGACTCGGAACTGGCCACAGTAAGCTGGAAAACAGCGCCGTGCTTCATGGCCGTAGCTCCCAGTTTACTGCGATTTTGTACACGAATAAGGAAAATCATTTTTTCTGTGCTCTTTCAAATCCACGGTCTTTCGTAATGTTTAAAGGACGCGTCAGAGGAAGTGTCAGTACCATGGACAGTACTAATGGGTTTCACACGTTAACCATCACGACCCGTTATTTTAAAGTCGTGACTGGGGAATTAAATCTGGAGTAGACAGTGAAAGGCACAGGACATCACAACATTTTGTGTGTTACATGCGGTATCTTTTGAAAACCTGAACGCTTGTGTGTGTTTTTGTCTTGGTTTGTCAAACGAGCAAACCCTGATAGGTGGAAATATTAAACCTGGAATGGGGAAATGCAATTTATTCTGAGAGATTACTGGGCACAGTTTTCAGCATCTGGCTTCAGCAGTTCAGTCAGATGAGCTGACTAGTCTTCCTGTGCCAGTAATGTTTCAGGAGGTCTTGGGTTCAGGTGCTGTCCCACGTGCTTTTGTTCCATTGGGAATAACAGTAGTAGAATGTTTTTCTGAAAAGCATTTAAAGCTGCTGCAAAGGTAGTTGTAATTTAACTGGTACTATGAATCACACCAAGCAAACATTTGTGGCAGAAACTGTTAGCTGAAAGATAAAGACAAAAAACAGGCATGTTTGGTGGATAATATGCATCTACATATTAAACCACAGCATGTTTGTTAACAAAGACCGAGATATCTGTTTTTCTCTAAAGTGGGGATAACTTACTGCAAGATTAAACTATTACCCAGATTGTCAAATAAGCAGATATTTTTAAACAAAGCCTGCAAGTTCAAGATATTTGTAGAATAGGTACCACCATTTATTCAGAGAAATATCCACTTTTAATTTGCACAGTTTTTACCTGGAATATGTCCATTGGTGCAGCGGAAGATGTTTAAGCTGTTTTTATAAGAAGCTGGAATCATGTGTCCCGTCTATGTGAAAATTCAGAGGTTTTTGCTGCACTTGTACTGCACGTGTTTGTGTCAGGAGGTGTGTCAAACCGGGCGTGTTAAGCAGATTGCAGGGAGCGTTGGCGGCTTCACCACTCTGTGCGTGAGAAAGACTGACCAATTCCAGAATGGATGGACCATTGCTGATGCATGTAGGTGTCAAACTGTTCACTTGCGAAAATGTGTGGGTAAACGTTGGCTTGGAAGCGGATGGGGAGCCGTGTTAATGAGGCTGTGTCTGTGTGTCCCCTGTGCCAGCAAGGAGCCTTTCGTCGCCCTTTCAGGAATGCAGAATGTTATCGATTACAGGGAGTCTCATTTAGGAGGAAACGACTGTGATGAGATCTGCCATTTGTGCTGTGGGTCATACAGACCCATGAAACCTCTTCCCTTACTTATTTCTTTTTTCTGCCATCTTACACTTTCATAAAAATCATTTGTTTCCTCTGTACTCATTTTTAACCAACTCTTCAACTACTGAAGTGAGACTTCTTGATATAAGTACTCCGATTAAATGTTATGAGTACTGCTGGTGGATGTGTTGATTCCGCTTTTAAGGCCGGCCTCCCATCTCTCTTCAGATTGTATGCTCATTGGTCGAGCACGGCCCTGCTAGGAACTGCTCGTCTTTGCTGGGAGCTGCCGACTAGTCAGAACCAACGGCACCATGGGAAATATTTTTGGGAACCTGCTGAAAAGCCTGATTGGGAAGAAGGAGATGCGTATTCTGATGGTGGGGCTGGACGCAGCAGGGAAAACCACCATCCTGTACAAACTTAAACTTGGAGAGATTGTCACCACTATTCCTACTATCGGTATGGTCGCCTGCCTCATTGTCTGTACACATTCATAGATACATGCATGCATACATGTATATTTCACATAGATATATTTCCTCAGTTCGAACAAGTGACTAAGTTAATAGATGGATGTCAATTTTAATTTACAGTGATTTACATTTTTTGACTGAAAATGTGGTTTAAAAAGCAAGTCATAAGTTGTTCTATAATAATACCAGTCTGATGTGCTTGTTTTTCCCTTTTCTAAAAACACAGTATAAGACCAGGCACGTGAACTTAGGAGATCAGATTTGCTGGGAGCTTAGGGGACTTGCCTGTCTCTCTGTGCCGGTTGAACTATTTTTAATCTTTCGTGTGCTATCTTAGGCTGTTTAATTACAGAGCACGAGCCAGCACAGTGAGCAGTGTGGCATTACCGCTTCAGGCTTCGGTTTCCAAACGCAAGCAGTGCTTGCTAAGTAGTGTGTGTAAACGGCCACAGGTATAAGTAACTCTGTGCAAGCCTGTGCACTCTGTGATGGGCTTGCGGCCCAGCGAGGATGCGTTCCCTTTGCATGCAGTAAGTCTGCCTGGGCAGGGCCTGGCTTATTGCGACACCAGAAAGAGTGATTTTTCAGAAAGGCCACTTCTCATAAATGCCCTCTTTGTTCTTTGTGTTATGTCCTGTTAGCATAGTGGGAACACTCGTTATAGCATAATGATAAACTGTTCAGAGGGTTCCCAATTCACGTTCGTTGCATGTAGGAAATATGGATGTATTTCAGATTTTGTGTGTTTTAAATAGGGTTTTCCTCATGCAAAAAAAAAATATTAAAAAAAAAAAAACAGCATAACTATGCAATTTGTTATTTTGACTTGTGCCATATACTTGACTTGTTTTAGAATGATATATTTTAGATGTATAAAGCAGAAACCCAGTGCATGGCACAAAGAGAGATGCATCTTGTCATGTAGACATCCAATAACTGAGCTGTGTTCATCCTTCCAGGATTCAATGTGGAAACTGTGGAGTACAAGAATATCAGCTTCACGGTGTGGGATGTGGGCGGCCAGGACAAGATTCGGCCCCTTTGGAGACATTATTTCCAGAACACGCAGGGTGAGCTGACCCCTGGGCACTTGAGGATGCTGTAGGTTCCCAGTCCCAGCCTCATCTGAGTGTCCAGCTTGTTGTCCGTGTTTGCTTCTTCAGAGGTCTTGGCCCTGAAATGTAGGTGAAGTTTCATAAACTGTCGGTAACAGTGCCTGTTTGAGTGCTGAAAGCTGCTCTTTTATTGTGGATTGTATTTGTTAAACACAGGAAGTTGAGTTTGTGACTATCACTACAGGATACAGGCAGACAAGTGAGCGCATAACTAAGGAAACTCACACATTGGTTCCAGAGCTTAAAACTTCTATTCTGAATGACTCCATTTGTACCACTCTAGTATCTCCAGTGAAATTAGTTTTTTTTCTGACTAAATTGTCTTGCTTGTGCCAGCCAATCAAACAGCCGCATCTTGTTCAAGCCGCAGGCACAACTGGAAACCATGTGTTGAATGAGATTTTGTCTTAGTAGTCAAATTTTTGCACAAATAGGACTGTTGGAGATGGGCAAGATAATTAACTGCGACAGTCTCAGCTGCCTCCATTTCACCTGCTAACAGAGCAGCACGTGTTAAGTAGGTCTGTCATTTAAGTCCATTCCCTCACAGTTATGGCCAGGATATCCTAAAGCCTGCTATACAGTCCAGTCCCAGATTCATTTATGACTGGTACTATGGCCTTTCTTGTCAATTTTAACATTAACCTACTCAGGATGAAAGGTCCATCCCATTTTGCCAAAGGTGACAGGGTCCCTGTGCTTTGTCAGGACTCCTGGTAGGTGCCGTCCCATGGCCGCTGCCGTGCACTCGCACCCTGACCTCGGGCTGCTTTCTTGGCAGGCCTGATCTTCGTGGTGGACAGCAACGACCGCGAGCGCGTCAACGAGGCCCGGGAGGAGCTGATGAGGATGCTGGCTGAGGACGAGCTGCGGGACGCTGTGCTCCTCGTCTTCGCCAACAAGCAGGCACGTGACCTGCAGTACCCCCCCCTGTCTGTTAACCAATAAAACATATGAAGAACGATAAGCAGTTAACAGGCTGGGATCGTGGTCGTGTGTCCGGGTATTAAGACTGCCAACAGTGATGTCATTATTTCATGAAAAACTTCCGTAACTATTTCTCTGCTTGCTTTGTTTTCTCTATGCAAAGTGAATGAGACTGTGGGTCTCAGTTGCCCACACTGACAGCTCAATGTGCTCTTATCAGATTTCCAGAGCCGTCCAGAGGAAACAATGGTGCAGATCATTTTTTTTCCCCCAAGTGTGCTGGAAGACTGAAGACGCAATTTAATATTTGTAGGCAGATCAGTAATGAGAGAGAACAGTGGGTTTTAGAGTTTGAAGATGGATGAAATGGTATTTACAGTGTGTCATCGTCATATTGTGAGTCACTTAGAGTTACCAGATTACCAGCATTTTAGAGGAAACAGGCTCCTACAAGCTCCTTTATCCCATTTGGTGAGGTTTCCATTTTTATTTGTAATTTTTCAGCGGCATTGCCAGGCTACTGAAAGAACCCCAGTTCCCACCCCTGTAATAGATTGCCGAGTCATTCTCTAAAAGTTTGCTGAGTCATTCTCGATCAAGCAAGCCTGCCATTTCATCCTTGCAGGGGCTGTTTGTGAAGATTCATTGGTAATATAGTTAACAGATGGCTGAGAGTGCAGAAAATCCTTGATGGCTGTTCTGGTTCTCATTTTTTGTTTATTTCTCCATCTTCTCCTCTGCATGTACCAATGCCCCTCCCCCTCTGTCCCCCTGTCATCCCCCCCACAGGACCTCCCCAACGCTATGAATGCGGCTGAGATCACAGACAAGCTGGGCCTGCACTCCTTGCGTCACCGCAACTGGTACATCCAGGCCACCTGTGCCACCAGTGGGGACGGCCTCTATGAGGGCCTGGACTGGCTGGCCAACCAGCTCAAGAACAAGAAGTGAGGTGGGCCTTGTGCCATGGGAGGGGCTGGGGAAAGGGGGAGGGCGGGACTTAAACTTGTCAGGTCGTCTTATTTTCCTTTATGTTTTTAAGGGCACTGGGGTGGGTTTTGGATTGAGGGTCTCAACGCCCCCCCCACCAACACTCACACTAAAATATCATTCTTTCCCTCTCCTACAGTACTGTTATTTTTGTCTATCTTGAAAAGAGAACAGGTACTGGGCTTCCCTGTGTGTCGAATCTGGTATAAATCTATTGTAGATATAAAAACAAAGTGACAGATCTTTTGATTGAATTGTACTGTCAGCAGCAATTGATTTTAATGGATATCTTTGAGAGTCAGTCTTACCATTAGAGGGGCTGGCAGATGGTAATTGATGAGTGCGCCTCTGGGACCAGGCCTAGGAAGGGCCTCAGTCAGGCCACACGTTCCCCTGATGACACCTGTGTGAGTGTTTGCTCGCCACTCTGCACCCATGGCTTTCATTATCGCTGTCGTTAGCTTTAGCATCTGCACATGTGCAATCCGCATGTCCTGCTTCATCTGCCAATAACACTCTACTGATACTTGTGCGTCCATTATTTTGACCGCAAAACCATTACAGCCAATTAACTGGGGAATGGGAAAATGCCATGGATTTGGGGGCTGATGGCCGTGCCTGTGTTTTTTCATTATTTTTCAATCAGACATATTTCCTCTTCAGACCCAAGTCTAAGGGGTGTCGCTGGAGAGTAGACCTTTGAAGGGTAGGGCTGGGTTCATAGGTCACACGGCTCTGTTTGTGCGGCTCTGCAAATTCTTCATGTGTCCAGTGATCGTATGCAGTGTTGCATCCCTGTCTAATACCAATCATTTCTCACAGTGTTATGTGTGTCTTCAGCTTTGGGTCTGATCTTGGCAGGTATTCACGCAGCCTGTGGACATGCCGGCTGTGTGCTTTATTTTGGCTTGTTCTCTGCTGTGGTAAACTTCTTGAAACCTCAGATAAAAAGTACAGAAGTCAGTGATATTCAATATCAGCTCTGATGAATTGATGGGTCTTGTTCTGGATGAGAGGGACACTAAAAATATATGGAATTTGCCAGAAAAAGCTCTGGTGTCGTGTAAAGCTATTGGTTTACATTTTAATTATTTAAAATGTTTTCCTTTGTGTTGTGGATGTTTTTCATACTTTCATGTCATTTCCGTGAATTTGGAAGCATGTAAACTAACCCATTCTCTAACGAGCACTGACCTCTGTCCCTCGTCTGTGCTGAACCTGTACCCACTGACCTCTTGGTTAGACAGACAGTTAGAGTTGCCAGAACACGTACTTTGATGGTTTATGTTTCTCACCAAAGCCTGCACTGCGATTATGCAGAACCTGCCTCTCTTGCATGGCTCCAGACCCTTGTGTCACACCGTGGCTGCATGTACTGAGGGCGTGCAGTGCCTGCACTGCTGGTCTCACAGCTTGAATGGAGAGATATGCGGCTGAGCGGCACTGAAGCACCCGAATCTGCCTTTTCTCGCGCTGCCGTTCACCAGTAGGACGTGAACACCGGCTAGATGGATGCTTTGGGTGGAGCTGGGGTCCGTCCAGGACAATCCTAGGCACGCATGATGCTCTGTATGGCCTGGGGGCAGGGCTGCACAACAGTGATTTGTCACACCTGGAAATAAGCGTTTATTTACCTTTGTTACTTTTGCTATGGTATAGTGAAAAATTTTATTGGATTTATTTTTGAGATGTATTTATTGGATGTATTTATTTCTGTACAAGAATTGAGAGGGGCACACAAGCTTGATTCCACTGTAGTAGTGAGTCTGTTATTCCTGTAGACTTGAGTGACTTTAGTCAGATGAAAATTCTGTCTTGTCAGGCAGAAGAGGCTTGGAATGTATTTCACAGAATAGCTGGGATGGAGTAAAATGAGTGACAAACTATTAGATAAAATGGAGAGAACTGACATTCCATGTTTTTTTAATGTGTTATAGAACTGTTACATTAGTAGATGTTTGAGGGTAAATGTGTTTTTTTTATTATTCAAACAAAACATTGCCGACTTACAGAGGAAAAACTGCAATTTCAACCAGTAATGTTACATTCCATCACTAGGCCCAGTGATTACGCCAGTCAGTGCCTGTACACTGACTGTATTCACACAGACACCCAGCTTCTCCTTAGTACAACAAATCTGTTGAGCTGTATCATTTTTGTGGCCTTATATTAATGGTGGTTGTGTTCTTCTTTCATTGTTTTGCAAATCAAACCTTGGGGTTAGGGGTGTAATCAGATTCCTTCTGCACCATTTTGCTGCTTTTAATTAACATTCCTGTCTCCCTGTTTACATGTTTGTGTTTGTTCCTTAGCGAGAGACTAGTCTGCACGGTCTTCATATACATCTCGTGGGCTTCTGTATTTTAAGAATGTGCTTGATTTTCTGGTTGTAGATTCGATGTTTTGGGTCCAATTTTGATGGATAGAAATTGTTTGTGGAAAAACTGATTATGTAAAAAAAAACACTGCTGATGATGAAATTCTCAGTAACATACTGAAGAAAAATAGTTAATAAAATGTGAATCCTTGGGGTCAGCTTGATCCTGTGACAGTTTAAAAAGTCCTGTGCTGAAAAATAAACCTGTTTTCTGTTTGACCTGTCACACCGGCTCTGTGTGGCCTCTGTTCTGTGGGGGCAGGGAGGTGTTGGTTTGTGGGCAGCTGATGACCAGAAGGGGAGGATCTCTGTCCATGTGGCGTCTAGATGCTGTTAAGTTCATTTCATTCCTCCTCATTCCTCTGATTCCACCAGAACCTGTTCTCCACTTTACTCTTGAAACATGAGCTTCCTGTTTTGGTGACAGAATCAGAGAAAGGACGACTCTCTCTGTGCCAGTTACAGTCTAATGGTGGAGGCTCCTTGCTTCCCCTGGCGGTAGTGATGCCCTGGGTTGCTTTCACTGCCAGCCTACCAGCTTCGCATGTGCCACAGACCACCGTCACAGCAATTTTAATTTCCCGGAAATCAAGCTGGTGAAAATGCCCTGTTTTGTAGACTTTGTGCCTTAAAATGTAATGTGTTGTGCACCTGCATTGACCGTTTGCTGAACCAAAACTGTTATAGCGGCGTGCTAACATGACCCTATGCTAAAGATAGAATGGATACAGGGTTAGCAACCGTAACCTGCGCAGTCTGAGCTCAACCTGCAGCACCCTGTCCTCCACTGGTGAACATGGCTGTATCACAGGCAAGCAATCACCAAAGGCCGAGTTGTCATGGCCACCATCCACAGTGAATGACAGGATGGTTATGATGGTTGTGAGTCACATCCACGAATGACCTCACCGTTACTCAGCAGGGGAAAGTAGCAGATTAAGGAGGGGGAGGGTGTCCTTAGGGTGTCTGTATGACACGTCATTTCCACACATTCTCTCACACTGAGTTCTGCTGTTCTCACGTTCTTCATAATGCCACATCTTCCAGGTCACACTGGCACACGTCATTCCTTATTAACTGGTCTTGTTGTCAAAATGAACAATTGAGCCAGTCGTGTCTCCACAGATTCCCCCATGTGTGTCAAAGGAAATCGACAGTATGTTAAAATGGGAGAGTGCAGGACCAGCAAGCTGGGAGGGGCTGCACCTTCAGGACGCCCTTACTTAGTGGATAATAACAGTGCCAGAGTGGGCTGTGTTGTATGAACTGTTTGTCGGGATTGTTGGATGAAAGAAGGTGATATTTAAGCCACACCTTATTAATTACCGTCTGTAGAGATGTCATCTCCACAATATGAACGCCTACAGTCACCAGGAGATCCTATAGAACAATTATGAAGATTAATACAAAGAAGAAAAGCATTTCTACATTAGTAAAGAAAAACAAATAAAATTCAACACAACTATAGCAAGAATGCTTTGTGTTGTCAATATCATGTGGAAACTTGTGGATTCAAAGGGTATATTTTCTACTGGTCATGTTGCTGTTTCAGCCCCATTTCTCACCAAGGATTGGAAAGATCATGCTGAAAGTTTGCGGCAAAGAAAAGGGACACAGACTAATACAGAGAAGATGAGCATTAGCCACTATGTTTTTAATCTGATTTTAGTATGCAGGATTAAGGTCTGTTTATTCCAATGTACTAAAAAGCAAAGTAACTGTCCTTAATTTGTATCTGTTTCTTAAAGATGCAAATTATTATCTACATGCAAATAATGGAAATAATGTGTTTTTGACTTTTTGGGTGTAGAGCCAGTTGTAAAATTGTTATTCAGCATGATTTTGGTCCCAGATCTATTGAGGATCCCGTGCTGTTTTATCCTGTTTTCCCTAAACCCTTAAGCAACAGTCGTCACCCTCTAAAACTTCATCAAGCAAGCAGATATGGGCAGTATTTCAATTAAATGTATTTAAAATACATATTTAGTTATTTTTGAGTATTTTGCAATTTGTATTTTGCTGGACGGACAGCAATCAGGTATCATTTGTAACAAAATGCTTTGAGAGATTGTATTTTATGTATTTAAAATGTCATTTTATTCATTTTCTGTCATTTCATCACCAGGCTTACAGACTTTTAAATATAATCTACCACTGGCTTTGGCTAGATGCCAGTGAATCACTGACACATCCTGTTGGGCTCTGCTTGCTTGCTCTGAATTTTGTTTTCCAATGACTAGTAATTCAAGGAAAGAAGACGCTTTTGGTGCTCGGTGCAAATTGCCTTAAGGTAAAGAATGCAGTAAAATATACTGTAAGATAAAGCTCACTGAATGTCCTTATAGGACAGAGAAATCGAGCAATTAGCAAACAGCAGTGCTGTACTCTACAACATATGAATTAACTTGCTAGCCTGCTAGCAGCATTCTAGTTAATTTCAACTGGCAGGCTCAGCCAGTGGCATCTTGTGGTTTATCATATATGATAGACTTCATTAGTGATGTCAGGCTAGCTACGTTTGTTCCTAAGGACAAACCCCCCCCCAATTAGCTGCTGCAGTTGCAGCCTGTTAGCTCTCTTTATGTTACTAATGTTACAAAACATTTTATATTTCACAGTTAACACTACAACATATGTAACATAAAATTATTATTCTATTTCAAGTTAGGGTAAGTTATATTTTGTAAATATTACACATTACTTGGGCTGTGACAGTACATGTATTTGATGTGTACTGTTGCTATTTTACATGTATTTTTGTATTTTCAAATTACAAATAATTTGCATTTTAATTAAATATATTTTCTCACACCGGTATTTTGTATTTTACTTTGTTATATTTGATGAGCAAGTATTTGTACTTTGTAACAAAATACTTTTTGATGTATTTGTGCCCATCTTTGTCCACAAGAAAAAGAAGAGCGTTTATAGAAAGCAATGGGTCAGACCCTGGCCTCTGTGACATGTATACGTTATATATATAATCAAATCATCAAATCATATATATAAGTTATATATATAAATCATATATATAAGTTATATATATAATCAAATCAAGCCTAAATCTTCACAAGAATATAATTAAACTGAAGTTTATTTCTGGCATATTATCAGTACAACGAAGCCTACCATAATGGAAATGTAAAGGTGAAAGAGGAAGAGGATGAGCAGAGACCAGATGGGTGGGCTCAATCAGGACAACAGTGTACATGGCTTTGGGAAGCCTGAAGAGCAAGACAGGAGACTGGAGACTGGACGGTCTGGAGGAATGTCATTCCGATAGCCAGGGCCCGTGTGTGGCTGTGAGTCCCTGAGCCTTAGTCCCCACACCAGTGGAGGCTGCTGAAGAGAGCTTCTCCACATGGGATCAATAATGGCTCATTGTTATTATCCATTTGACAAAACCCAATAATAATGGTAAGATAATTAATTCATAGTAAGTATAAATGAAATTCATTACTTTGAAGTTACTACTATTGGTTAATAACAACCAATAGCTGAAAACCTCTCAAATTATATTAAAAAAGAGCAGAATTTCCAGAATATCATTGAAAGGGGTGACAGTCAATTCTCCAAAGTGAGGGATATCTCTGTTTGCCCCTGCTGTCCTTCTGGGTTTTACCATTCATAAATTCTGTTTGTTGGCTTCCAATACAAATTTAAAAAGAAATCCAAAAATCCAATATGACATTTATTGATTCAAGATGTCTGTTTCCATTTAGCATTCTATTCTATACAATAATATGTCCCTGGGTTGGAAGGATCAGCTCACTCGCTGTAATATGTCCAGCTGTTCCATTCCATATGTTTTTATCGTTTTCTTATAGGGGGATGGAAGGGTCTTGTTGAAAATCTCATGTTTAATTGAAGGAGTATGTTCTGTTTTCCTCAGCATTCGGTAGGTAACATCCTCTTTTCCCCTCACATCTGTTCTTCATCACCTAGATATGTCAGGCCTAGGCACCAAACAACACAAGGAACCACAACACAAGGTGGTATCACCTCTAAGCAAATGAGTCCCGGCCTGCATCAGAATGTGAAGGTTCCCGGAATGAGGAAGGGCTCTGAGGGCCGGGCGGTGGTTCAGTGTTTAGCACTGTTGCCTCACACCTCTGGGACCAGGGTTTGGTTCTCTGTTGTGAGTTTGTAGGTTCTCCCTGTGCCGTCATGGGGTTTCCACCAGGTGCTCCAGTCCTCCCTGACCCTGCAGTCCAAAAGCACACTGAGATTAATGGGGGTTGCTGAATTGCCCATAGGTGTGAGTGAATGGCGTGTGGGAGTGCCCTGCCATTGGTTGGGGCCCCATCCTGGGTTTGCTCTGGACCTCCTGCGACTCACGACTCTTAATACAAGTGGTTTCTGTAAATTGGCGGATAGAAGGGCTCTAAAATTAAGGCCCTCTACTGTCTGAAGTGAGAGTTGCATGATAATATTTTAAATAAATTATGTAAAATTTATTTTGCTTCTACACCACATAATATATTACTTACTCCGCATTCTCGCCATGACGGTGTATTTAAAAATTGTCACAATGGTTCCTGCATGTTGGATTTTATTTTTATTAATCAAAGGATTATGAAAACCTGTACGGGATGTCAAGAAGAGTTGTATAACCCAACCGTCTTATGTTTCTAAGGTGTGAATAAATATTCCGTTATATTGAATATTCTATGCATTGACGGTCGGTAAATTTGATTCCCAAAGTGATTTCCTTTCATTATCTTAGTCGGCCTGAGTTTTTCAGTTTACATTTTCCGCAGCAGGTGGTGCTGTTGCTCAGACATAATGATCAAAGCCCAACCAAGAAACCTGTTGACGGAGATCTGAGCGGGGTGCTGAAGCTGAAATGCTGTCAGGACCGGCTTTAGATATAGGCAGTTGCCTGCCCCCCCCCCCCCCCCCCAAAAAAAAAATTATCTGTGTCGCGGAGGAAATTAAATGACCATCAGTTTTTTTGTTGTTTTTTTTATTGATAGGGGGGGCTCCCAAGTTAAGCTTGCCTCTGGCCCCTGAAATGGTAGTGCTGGCTAATTTTATAATAATATAAACTCAATTAATGTACCTCATTCCAATTGGAATTATTGCTTTTTATTAGTTTATTTTATTTATTAGTATAGCCTTTACTGTAACTATATGTCTAGTTCGTAACGTTGTAAGACTCTTTAATAACTTTCCTACACGTACGCAAAAGCAGGGTTCAGTAAATATTTCCTTTATTAAACAGCGTGAGTTTTATGTTGTTCCACCGATTCGATCAAAGCACAAACTGCAGTTCACCTCTCCAATCACTGCCTCTAGTTGGCTTGAGTTACAGGAACAGCCAGTTTCTTAAAACCTGCTCTGCGAACAATCGCACGATCCATGGTAGTATATTGTCAAGATGCAGAGTGAGAAGTGGATGACTCTTTGTCTTTTTCCTGCCAAACCTGTATTTCTGCCTACCTAAAAACGACGGTATAGTGCCGTTTTGTGCGACTGTATCTAACATCTGGTTGTTCAAATACATAGAGTACTTTGAGCTCATTTGTGTAAACACTACGACGTCGAGTGTCTGTCAGTGATTTTTATATACTTCGATAAAATGTATGTTAAACTCTATGGTGGTTCCTGTACGAACCTTTGGCAAAGAGCAGTATTATGGTAAATGACGAACACGCCTGCTTTTAACCGTGATCCCATTTTTCGCTCCGGGAAGGAGGAAGGGCGCGTTTCCGCGGCGCTGCTTAAGCCTCAATTTCTACGTCTATAGTGGAGTATTCAGTTATTCAGTCGATGTGCTTAAGGCTGTCGGCCAACATAATGTGCCAGGTGCTTATCATAGTGTTACATTTGAATGGGTAAATAAGTGTTTTCCTGGAACCAGCAAACAACGAAAAGGCAGTTGGCGTGTATCCACGACCTTTTTGGCTTACAAACGATTTATACGAAAGTGTACGCCTGAACATTTCCATCAACTGAGCATATTTTGAGAAAAAAAAACGTAGGGCCTATGTAAATTTTAAACAAATTTAACTTTAAAATGAAAGTGAAGATATGTTCTTACGATACAAATTTAGATGAGGCCTGCACACATAATATTTACTGTAATGTGAATTTAAAAAAAAGACAGAATTTAAGTAATCAGTTTCTTTAAGCAATGGTCAACGAATTCAGCATTAAAGTGTGTTTAGTGCTAAACTGCCTTTCTCTTAAATTTGATATTGTGGTTTCCGTCCATGTTCACAAATTAAAGGTTTTAAACGTTAGGCGATTCTCCCGTTCATGTTGAGGTAGATCAATAAAGTATTTAATACATGATCCAATGGCAAATATGCTCAACAAAACAGCTAATCAAATTAGGATGGAACGGACAACATCAGTCAATTAAACAGCCCTTAGGATTTTGTTTGTGTGTATTTATGTGTGTTTGTGAATGCGTACGAGAAACATAATACTTGTAATTTCCAAATTACTCTGTTACGATATCTGCCAACAACATAAGCCTTTCCAGATGGCTGTCCGGTGCCCGCAGGTTGTCTCTGCACTTGAGCTCGGTGCAGGATGTTTCGTTCATCTCTTGTGACCCGAAGCAGAAAAGTCTAAAGTAGTAGGACGATATTCACGGGGTGCCTCGCCGCCAGATCCAGATGCAAAACTGGTGACGAGAGTAGCGGACTGAAAATGGGGTGATGCGCAGGGACGGTTGAGAGCCTGTAGTAGCGCTCTGTGGGCCTCGTTGTAGTTTCTGAATTCTGCATATCTGAATTCTTTTTCTATATTGACTGCGGAAACAGAATACAAAATGAATGATGCCAGTTAAAACACTACTGTTATTAAAATCTGCCTTATTGGTCGTCACATTTCTGAATGACGCACAGGACGGAGCGGCGAGTCCTTCTTGACTGATGAGCCCTTGTGCGGCGTTCAGCAGTCAGTTCACCACTGTACAATGTCCCCATTGTGACAGCTGGGTCCTGCTGCATCAAAGAAAGGGTGATTAACCAGTTGACAGCGCCGAGGCACAATACAGCTCTTTACAGCGAACAGCGAAGACCCTCAGCCTCTTGGCCATCAACGACCACTTATTTTCACTGCTGAAAATACAGTGCTTGGAGTATATAAAATTAAAATAAGTCGGAACGTAATCCAAACATAATAACAACAGCGCATCCTACGTTAATTAAAAGTAAGTCACGTAGCTGTTGGTGCTTGTTTCGATGACTGATTGCAATTTCGAATCACCATAACTAAATAATTACCATGTCATAATTTAGACATAAATCTAGGTTATAACCCGAAAACGGTCAGCACATGTACCGCATCACAGAGGGGCTTTGTATGTCCCTCCTAATTACTGCTCTATTGCGAGTTCTATTTCGTCCATTAATAGAAGCTATAGGCTCGTTTTGACATTGTTGTGCCCCGTTTATTATAAATATGACAGCCCAAGAGAAAGACCGCATTCCAGGGAGCTTAAGTATTTACGAGCTCGTCCAGAGGCCGCCTTGATTGGTGAGAAGTGCCGATCGGGGACCAATCAGCGGGGCTCGCCTGCCTTTCATCGTAGGAGAGGGGAAAGGGTGTGAGCAGACGTAGTTGTACGGATTCCCTTCACAGGTCGGTCCGCGTTTTTAAACACCGGTCACCAGTCTTATATATACGTGTTTTTTTCAGTGGTATAATTTCCTTCATGCTTTAATCTGACAGTGTCATAAATACAGGATATGGGTGCTCTGCGGTGAGCGACACTGGGCTCGCGCAAAAGGAAATACTTTAATATGTTTATACATTTTTATCTAAACCAGTTTGGAAAAGGATTGATTAAAAAGGAAAGCTCATTGTCGAAAATCACAAGTGTGAGTACTGGGAAGTTTACAGAGGACAGACAAATGCCATAAGGACTGGAAACCCTGCGCGGACAGTTAATTTTTTTCCCCCAGTGAGTTTAAACGACATGCGGGAAATATCTAGTTGAAAAAAACTGATATAAAAGCAAAGGAGGATCTCCGTAGGGGCCCCGGTCATGGTCCCCTGATCACGTCGGCGCATCGGCTGCATCGTACTCAGGATGGTTACGCGTCGGCAGGTGTTCACTCTGTGGATCGGGCTGCTGTGCTTCCTGCAGCCAGCCACCTCCCAAACCGATAAAGGTACGTTACATTGGCGTACAAATAAACCACTCAGATGTTTTAAAAGCGCACTTCATACGGGATTGTCCTATACGATTTGATTTGCGCTTCTTTGTAAGTTTGCTGTATTTTCTATGCGTCTGATATTCGTGGGGATTTATATTTCAGTATCACGATAAGAAACTACATCACTTCCACCCTTTGCCCTCTCGTTGTAATAGCAACCCACCCATAGGTGTGGAAACCATGCGTAATGAAATGGGGAATAACGCCAAACTCTGTAGCAGGTAATGATAGATTGTTCACAAAGGAACTTAGACGTTTTACATATGATTTTGATAAAAAGTTAGTTAAACTTCATTCATTACATCTTGTGCAATGAAACTCAGAAAAGTGGCCCGTCCGGTTTGTCTTTACTTTCAACACATTAGTTTTGCACATGAGTAAGACTGACTTTAAGCACGGCCATGACTGGCAAACTCAGTCTAAACGGAGTTAAAATTGTAGCTTGAGCTCAAAGGAGCGGAAAGGTAACACATTGTAGGGAGACTGGCTAAATAATTCGGTTTCTAAAGTGTATCTGTGATCCAGGGTGTATTGTCAATGCTTCTGTTTCCCCAGCCGCCTTGAGTCAAAGCTTTCTGTGACTTGCTTCTGAATTACATTTCTAATGGTGTTTTGACTAGTTCCTCTCTCTATGTAACTGGAAAGATATCTTCTGAGTAAGGTGTGCCTGAGCAGGGCTGACTAGAGAGGAATCCGGTCCGCATTGGGGGGCTAGTCATCATGGGGGGGGGGTGGGAACCAATCACAGCCAGCAAGGTGCCACTGAACTTTGTCATGACTGCTGTCAACAGAGCCATTAAAAAACAGCAAAGGTACACAGCAGTTAAATAAATAAAAAACACAGCTACCTGGCTGATCGGTGATTGGACTCAAAGGTCACCGGCTCCAGGAAACAGGAAAGGCTTAGCAAACAGCTGACTTAAAACCCCCGGTGAATGAACATACCATCAGTTATGAGGGACAGAAAGGTGTGATGTATCTGCCCTTAAATTAAATCAAAGGTTGACCCACCCATTAATCAAACACCCCAAACCTGGAGTCTGTTTACTTGTAAGGAGTTTACTTGCCCTGAATCACACCAGTGGCTTTTTTTGGTCTTTCTATGTGGATTGATACAAGGACTGCAGTATAAAGACCTCAATTCCAATTAACTTCATTAACATTTTTAACATATACTGTAAAGTATCATAAAACACAATAAAAATAGGATCAATGTTCTCAAAGAACAATGAATATTCTACTGATGGGTTAAAACATATATTTAAAAACACCATTCTCTAGATGTTAAGTGTACAAAGACGTCTTGTCCTTGAATTCTGTGGATCCTTGTCCTAACAGGAAATGAAAGGGCAAGTGGGTAGACCCTCCAGTTGTGGACGAATCAGATTTCTTGTTCAGGTGTCCTAGGATTGTCATTGGTTTGTTGGGCTTGCGTTTCTTGGTTGCTTGGCATCCCAGATGAACACTCCAAAATCTAATTTCCTCTGAAGTCGTTTTTAAAAGTACCACCTGAATTCTTACAGTGGTTAGCACTTTAGCATTTAGAAATTCAACATTTTGCTTAAAGTAGTCTGAAGGATAAATTTAATATAATCAGTGTATGTTACAATAATACCACATATAATTACTTTATGTGAAAAGATTGATAAATGTAATTGTATGACTCAAAATAGGCTTCCAGGTGAATGCTTGTAAAAACACTATTAGTATATGACTGATGTTAATCTCTATTCCTATCTGTGACTCAAGCACTGTGAAAATCTATAAGACACTGTGGATAAGGAAAGTATGTGTTTTTTTTCACCTGGATTTCTGATGCATCTCAAAAACACAACAACCAGTTAGTCCTGCTGCTTGCATTACTCACATTACTTGGAGGAAAAACAACTAAGAGCCAAATGTCAAACCAGGTAAAATAACATTAAATCACAAGACACACCATCTCTGCTTCTTATTTTTTTAATTGCTGGATGGTTGGTAAAATGTACACCTGTTTTCTGGCGTTGCTGAAGAGTGACTTATTGTTTACGTACATGTGTGCTTGGAGTTCAGCGTAATGAACTCGACTGTGAGAATGTTTTTACAGGTATGTGGTAATCTCTTGGTGGCTTGAGCCAAGTTTCTGTTTACTCGACTCGCTGTTTCAATTGCTTCTTCGGCGGGATTTTTTGTCCCCTCCCCTTTTCCCTTCTTTTCTTTTCCTTTTGTTAGCTATGAAACACCTTGAACCACCTGGATAAGAGTGAATGAGCTTTTGGCGTGGCACTGGTACACCCCTGTATTGGCTCTGTGCGCTCAATTAGCCCCTCAGTGTGCAGTGCTGTTTTTGCTTTTGTGTCATAACTGTGGTTGGCACTGAAAAGAAAGTGAAATGGAGAGAAAGACAGAGAGAGAAAGAGGAAGACAGGAAGGGGGGGAATCAATGAGACACAGACAGAGAATGACAAAGAGTGAGAGAGGTAGTGGAAGGCAGAATGAAAGAGGGAAAAAGACAGTGCTGGACAAAAAGCGAGAAATGGACAGAGCAAGGATGAGATGAGAGATATGGAGAGAAAGACAGGAGTGAGGAATGGAGAATCAGAGAGAGTAAGACACACATACAGACAGAACGAAACAGACCGAGAGGGATAGAGAACAGAGAGGAGAACAAGACCAGAAACAGAAGACAGAGAGAGAAGGAAAAAGGAAGACAAACAGAGAGGGAGAGATAGACAGAGGCAGAGGGAGACAGATGAGGAGGACGGAACGAGAGAAACAGACGGGAAGATGAGGTAACCAGAAGGAGGAGTGGCTGGCCGTTGTTTTCTGCTCTTTCAGAATAGAGTCATTGTGTGAAACCCAGTCTGGGCCCAACTTCCTTTCCTTACTCTGATTCCTCTCAGTCCTCCCCCATCTGTCCCCCTACGATGTCACCCTACTTACCATCTGCAGACTGTAAACACGTCCTTATTGGCTGTGGTTTCAGCATTTTGGAGTGTCTTGGAATGTATTAGGGCCTGTGTCTGTATTTGAGTATATTACCGTATATAGGTGTGTGGAGGGTTTCCCAGCAAAGGTTGACTAGTGATTGTGTCACAACACACCTATGTAAACTGCCTTGGGGGCAACTCTGTTGTGAAAGGCGCTATATAAAAATAAATAGAATTGAATTGAAGGCTTCCACAGACAGGTCATTTAAACCAAACACGTAAAGGCAAATGGTTGCAGTCTTTCCATTGTCTTTGTGTGGTTCTGAAGACATGGAGTGCTTGAGGAGACAAAATGGAGCGAGTATGTAGAGTCCGTGGGTGTTTCAGGACATTGGCGTCCCAACAGCGGTCTGCTTGTTTGCACACTCACGTGAGTGTGTATTAAAAACATCTTGGGCCGTAAGACCACAGCGGTGTTAGCTATAGTTGGAAAGTACCAGCGTGTAGGCATGGGCTTGGTGGCCATTCTGCAGGACGCAGCGAAGCGTCGCGATCGATCTGTTGGTGTGCGTGTGCGTGTGAGTGCCGTGTGGCTCCGCCCCCTCACCCTTCTCCGTCAGATAGCTTGGCCTCATCACACTTGCTCCATTGTCTTTGAAGCCACACAGTAAGGACACAATGAACCACAGACATTTTTGACCCCCCCCCACCCCACCCCCCACACTGCAGCCAGTGCTTATACATGCATCAGACAGACATGCCACAATGCCATTTTTGTGTTTCGGCCGAAAGATCCATGCTTCCTATCCAGAGCCGCTTACCCCCTGGGCCCTAGGAAGACTCCTTCCCAAATTAACCTCTTTTCACACAGCTGCAGACAGACCAGGCTTTTGTCAAGGAGAATTCTTTAATTCCTGTCTTCCTCCCAAAGTGGCAGCATGTTAACATGGTCGTCGAGAATGGTGGCGTAGAGCCTTGATCATATCTCCAGGGTTTGGTGCAATCCGGAAGGCGTCGATGCCTACAGTGTAGGAATGTGACATCTTTCAGCTTGAGTTCTGCTCGTTAAGCTCAGTCACCTGAGATGAGGGATCGTGTGCAGGAAGCCAGTCCGTCAAAGGGCAAACACACACATTACGGGCAATTTTGACACCTTTCATTACTTCCATTGTCTTGAATTTCCCCTAAGACAAAGACCAAGTGAGTTAAGACAACAGGAAACAGCATCACGGTTGGGTCTGCCTGGAGTAGAGCACATGTAAAATTCAACATTAGATGGCCCCACCATTGGCATCGGCTTACAGTCTTGGTGCTGAGGGCCCAGCAGAATCAGCTCCTGTCCCACATGAAAACATTCTTCCCTCAGCCACTTTGTTAATCATCAAGCCATGCTGGAGAAACTGAAGAGAAATGTCCTATATGCCTGCAAGACTCCAAAGGAAGCAGCTGCCTTGAAAAGTAGTTTGTAATGTTCTGAAAATGCCCAGTACAGGGTATACTACATTTTACAGTAGACAGGTTGAATGGATACATATACTAGCTAATGAGTCAAGTGCATGTTGTTGCCTTCTGCATTGCAAAAGGAATTATTGTTGAGTTACAATAACATCTTACCCCAAACATTGCACAATTTGCTGTTTTTGTCCCCCCTACTTTTGTTAGTCATATGCAGTGAACTTTTCTGTTGAAAGTTAGAATGTAAATATAGCGCGTTCTGCATTTGGCCACGGGACGGGAGTGAATTGGAGGCTCATTATTCCGGGTGACACCCATCATACCTGACCAGCGGGTGCCGAACAACAAACACATTCCGCAGCTCTTTGTGTCCTCGCCTCACGCGGTGCTGCTCCGATTGTTACCTGCCCGTGGGCGGGAGCCCAACACCAGTCAGTTAGGGTTAGGGTTAGCGACGCTAATTCCTGTTTCGACTGTGCACAGTTTCACGTCACAAGTATTTGTTCAACATTTGGCAAGTTTTGGGACTTTAACTGTAGATTAGGGTTTTTGTTATAAAGTGCTTTTATTTTTGTATATCAATATCAGCTGTTCAGGTTGTGAAATTGTGTCCCTGATATGAGAACAATGACCACACAGGAGTCAGTTTATTTTTTTAACGATTATGCCCTTTTTGTGAGTTTTACTACATTTTTCTCAGAAGTGGACTGTGGACTTCACTGATTTTTGTTCCTATGATACATTTTGTTCCCACTGATTTTTGTTCCTATGATACATACCCAGTCCATAGCAGCAGGCTGAGTGCCGAATCTGTGCCTCTGTTTATGCAGTAACCCCTGCCTGGAGTTCAGACCTTCCAACCTTCAGACCTCTCTCCTTCATTCCAAAGACCTCTAATAAAAAAAGGGCATCACGGCTCGTAAAACTCCTTTATAACCTATTCCCTGTGGCTAGCCAGTGTGCGTGTGTATGTGTGTCTGTTGTATTTTTCCAGAAGCAATAAGGAAGTTATCCAACTGCCAGAAAAGGAGGGCGAATACACCCGACAGTTTTAATAACCGTGTGATAACTGAAATTATTAAAAGGAGCACTGCCTGCCTCTCCTTGGAGTTATTGTTCGCCTCACCAGATTCTCAGTGCTCCACACCCAGCTGATCTGGTGCCTTTACTCACCTTTTTGGAACAGCTTAGGTGCCTTGCTTCACAACGGCGTTATTCCGTAATTTACCCATAACCCTCCACTCAGTGCATATGCTACCAGAACAAACCAGCGTGTTGTATGTTCAGCGACAGTATCGCAGTGGTGGTGTTCCATGTCTTACCCATAATTTGCCACTGAGGGTATACAGTGGTGTAGGGGAGGGCAACATGCTGCATATTTTTGCTTAAAATCATGATCAATGACATAGATCACATTTTTTTCATTAATTTGTTGTCACTTGAATCAGCGTTTCGAATAAGTGTTTTAAATCACTGGTTTTGGGACCATGGTTTTGGGACCATGTCTTTGGCTAGCATTTTTTAGCATTTGGTGGAGCGAACATATAGTGTGCTGCTCTCACATGCATCAATAAGAAGTGCTTGCTTCTGTTTGGTTATTAAGAACACATGGAAGATGTACAAGCACAACATGTACACATAGCCAGACTGTGTGTGTGTTGCCACCTGTTTTATAAATGCCGTCTTTCCAAAGGTTCCAAATTACAGCAGATTGGACCACATGGGGGCAGACATGTGGCTCAGTGGGCCAAGCCTCTGCATCTGTGATCAAAAGGTCACTGGGTCAAGCCCAGCCTCAACAAAGCCCTTAACCCCCAGCTCCCTGGGTGCTGCTATGGCCCTTCATGGCCAGCCTGCTCTCACCTACAGAGAGCAAGACAGGGCAGGTGTAAAGAGAATTTCCCCATGGGGATGAATGAAGCATTAATAATAATTGCACAAATCCAAACCATTTCCACACAAAGCAGAACCTCTTTTGCTAAGTCCTTTCTTGATGAGGCACAAACTCTTAGTAATAACCCGTTGTTACGGCAGAGCATGTGGAAGGGAAATGAGGGACGATCCACAGAGAGGCTCGCAACAAAATGTAAGAGTTTGTTAAACTCAAGAACACGAAGGGGAACCAGAAAATAAAGGGGACCACAAGCAGTGAAAAACAAGACATGAAAAATAAGAACCAACTAATAGTAACACAATCAGGCACCAGCATAAAACTGGGATACACCTACACCTACACCTACACCTACACCTACACCTACACCTACACCTACACCTACACCTACACCTACACCTACACCTACAC
>JAODJU010000088.1:1130978-1154513 GCA_026776725.1 Gnathonemus echidnorhynchus
GTGGGCACTGGTTCCAGTAACAGGCAGACCGTGGACGCCACGAATATCGACAGCTTCATCAACTGCACCAAGATCCAGGGTAGCCTGCACTTCCTCACCACAGGGATCATGGGGTGAGTCCCCTCCCTCCACAGTGGGCATCAGGACAAACCCCCCCCCCCCACTCCCACGCTTACTTTTTAAAATGATGTCTTCCAACAGTGACCCATATCACAACATTTCGGCCCTAAACCCTGAAAAGCTGAACGTGTTCCGCACCGTCCAGGAAATCACGGGTATGTGCACGCATGTGGCCAGGGCGTGTGTGTGTGTGTGTCTGTGTGTGTGTGTGTGTCTGTGTGTGTCTGTGTGTGTGTGTCTGTGTCTGTGTGTGTGTGTCTGTGTGTGTCTGTGTCTGTGTGTGTCTGTGTGTCTGTGTGTCTGTGTCTGTGTGACTGTGTGTGTGTGTCTGTGTGTCTATAGACATCCTTCCTGACCTTGTCCCGTCTTCCCACAGAAATCCTGAGCATCCAGTCGTGGCCCCCAGTGCTCACTGACCTGTCAGTGTTCTCCAACCTCACCACCATCCAGGGCAGGGCACTCTACAAGTAAGGCACATCTCCTACTCCCACATCTCCTACTCTGTGACCTCACCTTCACCCTCTGAAGTATCCCTACCTGATTACCGGCTTATCCAATGACGTCGTAAACCTGGGTCTCGCACATCCATCACGCTGACATTTGTATCTCTTTATTTTGTCCCCCTCCCCGCTCCCCCACCCCAGAGGTGTCAGTTCTAAGAGGTATGCTGTAGTAGGATAAGTACAATCTTTCTTTAGTCTGTCTAACAGTACTCTGGGCATCTACACTGACAGGCGTAGACCGCTCTCTTCCGGGATGGCTAACACGGTGGAGGGGGTGTCACGTATGTAGGTGGTCTACTGAGGGTCACTTGAGTTGTGTTAAAGCTGTCGTCTGTTGTGGCTCATTCTGAGCTCTGTGGTTTATGGTCTTAAAGATTCTTTCATTCTCATTAACCCTCAACTCCTGCCACCCCCCCCCCCCCGCTCCTTCTGCCACTGCATTCCTTCCCCCTGCCCCTCCCAATCCCACCCATGACCCCTCACCTTTTTATTTCAACCAATTCCCCATTTTGCCCATATTGTATATCCTCCCACCATTCCCTCAAACCCCACCACTTTCCCCAATTGCCACACCCCCCACATTAATGACCCCGCCCACCCGGTGCTCCCTGCTTCTGCTGGCCCGGTTCCTCAGGAGCTACTCCCTCTTGGTGATGAAGCTGCCTTTCATCACCTCCCTGGGCCTGAGGTCTCTGCGTGAGATCAGCGCCGGCAACATCTACATCAGCGGCAACAAGAAGTTGTGCTACCACACCACAGTGAACTGGACCCAGCTGTTCACGAGTGGCCACACGAGCCAGCGGCAGGCCGTGCGGGACATCAAGAAGAACCGGCCGGAACAAGACTGCAGTAAGTGGGGAAGCGGCCTTCTGGCGTCTGGGCTGGACCGTGTGGGTAGATGCACAGCGTTCGGTGTGATATGGATGCTGTGTAACACGCAGTGTGGGTCCCTCCGTCAGCCTGAGCTAGTGACTGGCGTCTGTGCCCTGCAGTGGGGGAACACTTTGCCCAGGGTGCACAGATGGGCTTTAGATCACATACATTCCTGAAAGCCGCAGCTGTACATGCATTGTGCTGACACGCGCCTCTTATGGTCAGTTGCAGCGGGACGTGTGTGTGACCCCCTCTGCTCTACAGCGGGGTGCTGGGGCCCGGGGCCCAGCCAGTGCGTCTCTTGCAGGAACTACAGCCGTGGGGGCACCTGTGTTGCTGACTGCAACTTCTACACGGGGTCAGTCCTCTCGGCACGAGCCGCATCCTCGCCATGGTGCCTGTATTGTCTCCTCCCATTCCAGTGAGGCCCCGCCCACTAATCACGGTTCCTCTGACCTCATTTTTCTCCCAGAGGGCCTCGAGAGTTTGCCAGCTCCAGTCGTGAGTGTCTACCCTGTCACTCAGAGTGCCAGGTCCAGGATGGGACGGCCAGCTGCACTGGACCGGTACCTTTTCTTAGTCTGTCTCCTCCTCAAACCACCAGGGTAGAAACCTGCTTCCCATGCATCTCTTTTGTTTGGAGTGCTAAAGTTACACAGTTTGGACATAAACAGAGCTGATGCCTGCCAGTGAAGGCGAGCCTTTGTAAAGCCTCTTTGTGGCTCTGAACCATCGGGGTGGGACATTCTTCACTCATGGGAGTTTTACTCACACAAAAGTGTTTCAAAGGCAGAACAAAAACTGATTGGTTCAGAGAGATAACCAATCAGATTCTAGAGGGGGAGGGTCTACAGACCCTATAAACTAGAGAAGGCAGGACCAAGTAATCAGATGTCTTGGTCCCGCCTCCTCTCATTACTTGGAGTCATTTTTTATCGTTATGATTATCCCTGAAAAAAAAATCACCAGAGAATTTAAAGGAATTTAAAGTTGACACGTTTCGGGAAAGGGACATTTTTTGTGGTGTGAAGTAACAGGTCAGACAAACCTAATCAATTACAAGCGGAACTGCATCTAAAGTTGTCCAGTGGAAAGGACCGGCCTGGAAAACACCGCTGTGTGCAGTGGTGCAGGTAAATATGGAAAGAGTCACTGCACAGTCCCTGATCGCAGTGGCACAGAGCAGGTTCATCCTGCTGATCCTCTCCAAAGATCCGGATGTGAAATGTAACACGTCAGCGAGTGTGTGTTACCAATGACAACAGTACCACACGCACACACACACGCATGCACGCACACACTCGGTCCATCAACCTTGTCCACTCTGTCCTCCTTTCCTGTCCAGGGAGCTGACAGCTGTGTGTCCTGCACCAGCCTCAAAGATGGCCCCCACTGCGTGTCCTCTTGTCCCGAAGGCGTGATGGGAGAGAAGGGACTCATCTTTAAATACCCCAATGCCAAGAAGGTTTGCGAGCCCTGCCACCTCAACTGCACGCAGGGGTGAGTGGACGGCCTCGGGACATCAAACGAATGAGTCCATTCGCCCTGGGGAGCAGAGTGACTCATTGGGAAATTCTCACATATGTTTTTCCACATACTCCTTAATCTCTTATTGTTGTACTAAGTGGCTGCTCAACATGACGGTTGTTCCTTTATGGGTTCCCCCCCCCCCCATCACTCATTAAATGCAAATGTTGATTTCAATGCTACAGTGATACTTTTTTCCTCCGTATTTCCCCTTTACAGTCTGTGGCTTGTGGAGAAGCTTGTAGTTTTTGACAGTCTGTCATACCATTTCAGGTGCACAGGTCCGGGTCTGGATGACTGCGTAGGAAAGAGGGACATCTACAGGTCAGTGTCTCCCCCTGCTGGCCAGCCTCCGTAAGCATTACCTTATCACAGGGCCAATCAAATCACGGTCCTCCAGGTCTGAGCACTGCTGATTTTCTGGCCTTCCTTCAGCTGTGAGTCAGGCGTGAAGCTTCTGGCCAATCAGTAATTATTAAGCTAACTACCTGGAAGGACTGAAAACAGCCCTGGTTTGGAATCAAGGTCCAGAGCCCTGCCCTATCAGGAACGTGGGCTATGCTGTCTTCCTACAGTACTGTGACTGTCACTTACCTGTTTGTGATGCTCCTTGCTTTACGATGGTCTCACTTACAATATATCGACTTTACGGTGGTACAACAGCGACACACATTCTGTAGTTATCATCTTAGAATTTTGATTTGTTCCCGGGCTCGTGATACGCCGTATGACACATTCTACTGACCTGGCTGGTCTCTGTCGTGATTGTGAGTGTGCACATCTCATACAGTGTTTAACAGTGTCTCGCCACTCGCCACTCGGTCACTTCCTGTCTCTGTAGTGATTGTGAGTGTGCACATCTCATACAGTGTTTAACAGTGTCTCGCCACTCGGTCACTTCCTGTCTCTGTAGTGATTGTGAGGGTGCACATCTCATACAGTGTTTAACAATGTCTCACACAACTTTTTTTCTGTATTCAACAAAATTTAAATCTACCAATTGCCCAAGTGTGTCCCATCATATTTGACTTACTATTCATGAATCTCAATACCAAAGACCGTATTTGTGGTCTTTGCAAGACTGGTCTTGCTAACTTGCCTTTCAAGAATGAACTTGGGCCGCAGTGAATCATGGGATTGGTCTCGTTCGGCGAGGATGCAACTGATGTATCCTTGATATTTAGGGCAGAGCAAGACCAACATTCGGGGATTTTTTCCAACCTCGTGTACTTGTGTTCTTAGTATTGGAAGTGGTCTTTGGCAAGGGAAGATGACATAAAATGGGTACACAAGAACAGTATGGTGAAGTATTTTGAGATACACCTAATATGTCAACTTACGATGTATCAGAACATAAACCCATCATATGTAAGCAATTGTATGTCCCAGTATCACTTGACAGTTTGGGTACTGGGAACTGACCTTAGTCTTTTGTACCTTCTGATAAAGTGGTAAAAGATTAATTTCAGTCATTTTTCCTACGGTACAACTGACAGCACGTTTTTGTTGCCGTTACTGGCCACCTTGCTGATGTTGCCCTAAAACATGTCCGCACCCACAGCCCGTCCACCACGGCCATTGTTGTCGGCGTGCTTCTGGGCGTGTTAGCTTGCTTCGCCATCGTCGTGCTTGGCATGCTGTACCACCGCGACAGGGCCATCCGCCGCAAGCGTGCTATGAGGAGGTACCTGGAGAGTGGGGAGGTGAGTGCCCCCTAGGGGTGTGGAGAGTATTTGCGTGAGGAAGAGGAGAGGCTTTGGAAAAGCAGTGCTCGAGCAGACATGCATCAGGGGCAGGGTGTCGGAGAAGTGTACTGACTGTGTGTCTCTGGCAGACGTTTGAGCCCCTGGAGCCAGGGGAGAAGGGGACCAAGGTTCACGCGCGCATCCTGAAGATCTCAGAGCTGCGCAAGATCAAACTTCTAGGATCTGGCATCTTTGGAATGGTGCACAAGGTTGGTACAACAACCCCTCCCACCCAAGCAAGATCATGCTTCCGAGTATGTTGTGTCACATCATACTGTTTAAATTTACAGTGAAACTGTTGGCTGGTTAGTGGACAGCTGAAACTTTTTTCAGACAATGTGCAATTGCCACAACTCCAAGTACACGTGACTGTGTGTGTGTGTGTGTGTCTGTGTGGTCCAGATATACTTTATCAAATGGTCCCCACAACATGAAGAAAACCTGTTATTTTGACATTGTGAGAACCATTTTTCCGCTCCCCATAAGGACATAAAAATCTGTGACTTGTATTTTGTTTGGTTACTTATGGTAGGGCTGGGTGGGGGTTAAGGTCATCATTTTTGGGTTTTAGTTTTTCCCTGACGGTCCCACCAAAGACATGAGTATAGGTCTGTGTGTGTGTGTGTGTGTGTGTGTGTGTGCATGTGTGTGTGTGTCTGTCTGTTGAATTTTCCTGGGCAAACAAATCGCTTCCAGGTTCACCACCTACGTTTTAACCAGGATTATGCAAAAATATGAAAGATAAGGGTATATGAAAGATAAGGGTATATACACCCTCTTCATTTACAAAGAAGAGACTGAGAAGAACGGCTCGATCTGCAGGAGTGAGGCTGAGGCTCATGGTTTATGTGTGTGAAGAGCTGGCAAGACTGTCCAGCCCTTAACAGCTACTGAGTCACAGAGCATAAAGCACTTGGTTTCATCAGACCTGAGTTAAGTGACACAATCTTGCAGAAATATAAAAACAAAATATTAAAGGCTAGGAAGGTCTCTTACTTTAATGTTTAATGTGGTGACTATGTGCTTATGTTGCTGAGGTGTTTTTTTCTGTTCCTACATTGTACTCCTTACTGGAGTACAGTCTGGGGGCTGTTTTTTTATTCACCTCCCCTTTCCTCATGTATTCTTGTTTCTCTGATTTTTCCTATAGTCCCCTGTCTTCCTGACCTGTCTACCCCCTATAATGTGATGTTTGTATATGTATGGTCGGGTTGATGGCCTGCTTTTCGCTGGTACTTGTGACTAGTGACATGGTGAATTGCAACAGCAATAAAGGGAATTAATCAATCAATTGCTGGTTCTGACTGATCCGGACCGCTGGGTCAGGCCTCAAACCATTTCCGCTCCAGGTTCCCACTTCTGACTCTGCTTTGTAGGGAGTCTGGATTCCTGAAGGTGACACCATCAAGATTCCAGTGGCCATTAAAACCATCCAGGACAGAACAGGCCGGCAGACCTTCACTGAGATCACTGACGTGAGACCTGTGCACACACACACACACACACATGCATATGCACACACATACACACACACACACACACACACACACACCCTCAACAGACACACATGTCATGCTGGGACATCTGAAGCCCCACCCAGAAGAGGATGATTGGAATCTTTTGTGGGACTATTGACTGAATGTTTCCAGAAATGTAAAAATCCACAGATGTAGCTCAAACAATGTAACAATGTCTCATTATGACTGAAGGCCTGCTGGTCACCGGGCCAAGTTGCCTGAGGCGGGGAGATGGCAGGAGTAACATCAGCTTCCTATGGGACAGCACCAGGTCCCCTCTAGGTCCTAACAGAACACAGATTGCATTCACGTCATTGAACATCACAGCACATTATGTATTAATTTGTTGGACTTCATTTTCATAGCCCTACACATGGAGTCAGTGACATCACAGAATTTACACTGTTGAAATTTACACTGATGACATTTACACTGATGGAGTTTGCAGTGATGGAATTTACACTGATGGGGTTTGCAGTGATGAAGTGTACACTGATGGAATTTACATTGATGGAATCTACACTGATTTAGTTTTCAGTGATGGAACTGACACTGCTGGAGTTTGCAGTGATGCAGTTTACACTGTTGGAGTTTGCAGTGATGCAGTTTACACTGATGGAGTTTGCAGCGATAGAATGTACACTCCAGTATGTCTGCATGGCTCTATGGCAGGTTTTCTAACGTTCTGTCACTTGTGCTTCATGCCATCTGCAGCACATGCTGGCAATGGGCAGCCTGGACAACCCGTACATCGTGCGTCTGCTGGGGGTGTGCCCTGGCTCCTGCCTGCAGCTGGTCACTTCCCTCAGCTCCCAGGGGTCCTTGCTGGAGTACATCAGGCAGCGGAAGGACAGCCTCAACCCCCAGCGGCTGCTCAACTGGTGTGTGCAGATCGCTAAGGTGAGTGCCACCACGTGCCAGGGCCCCAGGGTGTGGGGGTGCATACTCACATGCACGCACACGCAGGTCGCAGAATGGCAAAAGGGCGCGGGCTGGTTAGAGTCAGGGAGGAATGAGGAACTCTGGGAAACCACTTAAAGCTATGGAAGAAGACCTGATATGCAAGGAAATTAATACAGTTGGAGGAATGTGGGTATAAGTGTTTATGTGCAGTTCTGGAAAAAATTAATAGCAACTTTTTTTGTTTCACTCATTTCTCAATTTATGCTTGTGCGTCTGTGATTAATACATTTTTTTTGCAAACTACGGCCTGGTTCTTCTCTGTCACTCATTAATGAAGGGCTTCTTCTTTGCTTTATGGGACTTCAGTCCTGCTTCTAGGAGCCCGATACGAACTGTCCTAGCAGTGCACCTCACACCTGCACTTAATGTTTCCCATTCCTTTTGAAGGTCACTTGATGTCATTCCATGATTCACAAGAAACTGTCAGATATGTTAATGGTTAATCTGGTTAATCTCTAGCATTAGAATGTCACTTCTGCCCTTTACCTGGCTCATTTCTGGTCAGTCCCAGTGTCTCCTGCTTCGCCTTGTACTGGTGTCTTAGAAATTTTGAACCTGGAAGCAACCTGCTGCTCAGCATAACCTTCTGCCAGCAGAACCATGATTAGGCTGTTGTATGCCAACTGTACAGGTATATGTAGTGTTTTGGTATATATATACCTGTACGTGGTGTATCTGTATATGTATGTATATACCTGTACACTGTTTGTGTGTGTATGCACCTGTACACTGTGTAGGTGTGTATATGCAGCTGTACACTGTGTGCATGCCAGTGCAGCCATACCCACCCAGTCACGCATGTCACGTTGCATGCGTGTGCCTCCTGCCACAGGGGATGTATTACCTGGAGGAGCACTGCATGGTGCACAGGAACCTGGCTGCCCGCAATGTGCTTCTCAAGAGCGACTTCATCGTGCAGATCTCTGACTATGGCATCGCGGACCTGCTGTACCCCGATGACAAGAAGTACCTGTACAACGAGGCCAAGGTGAGTCTCCGTGGACAGGCTGATGGACCTAGGACCCTGCACCAGAGCTTTCTGCTGCAAACACAGACTTCCCTGTCCTCTCTTCCAGACTCCCATCAAATGGATGGCTCTGGAGAGCATCTTTTTCCGAAGGTATACGCACCAGAGCGACGTCTGGAGCTACGGTGAGTTGGTGTGTGTGCTGACTTGTCCACGTGCCCCTCCCTGCATGCTTGCCGTGGGAGGGACTGACAATCGTGAGTAATTACTGGGTGAAGCCCAGACTTCCACAGAGCACCACAGATCTCTGTAGATGTGATTACAACTGCAGCACAAATCCAGCACAAAGGTGTGAACTCATCCTCAGAGGGATTCTACTTGGCAGCTTACGCTTAGCCGTCGTTCGCACGCAGGGGTGACCGTGTGGGAGATGATGTCATTTGGGGCGGAGCCATATGCGGCGATGCGCCCCCAGGACGTGCCAGACCTGCTGGAGAAGGGCGAGCGGCTCTCTCAGCCTGCCATCTGCACCATCGACGTCTACATGGTCATGGTCAAATGTGAGTGTCCCCGGCCGCCCGGCCTGGTCTCGCACCCGTGGCCTCTCCTGTAGCTTCTCCCCCTCCCCCCCTCACACGGCCCCATCTCCCCCAGGCTGGATGATCGATGAGAGCGTACGGCCCACATTTAAGGAGCTGGCCAGTGAGTTCACGCGCATGGCGAGGGATCCACAGCGTTACCTCGTCATCAAGGTAAGGACGGACTGACCAGGCCAGTCAGCCATGCTGTTTGTGTTGGAGCCATACTGAATGGCTTTGATTTCTGTTAATGCTTCAAGTATTATTGTACATATTATTGCCAAATAGGGTAGAGCAGTGGTTAGCACTGTTGCCTCACACCTCTGAGTCGGGGGTTTGAGTCCCCACCCTGGCTCTGTGTGTGTGGAGCTTGCATGTTCTTCTCCTGTCATTGTGGGGTTTCCTTTGGGTTCTCCAGTTTCCCCCCACAGACCAAAAACATGCTGAGGTGAATTGGAGTTGCCAGATTCCCTGTTGGTGTGAACGGTGTGTGTGTGTCTTGCAATGGGTTGGCACCCCATCCTGGGTTATTCCCTGCCTTGTGCCTGTAGCTTCTGGAATAGGCTCCCCTGCGTAGGACAAGCAGGTATAGAAAATGGATGAATTACTGCCAAATTATCTTGGGATAATATGTTAAGGTACCTGGCACATCGATCACTGCCCTAGGATTCTACTTGTAGGGATGTAGGGTCATGGGAAAAAGGAAACAGAAAGTAAATCTGTTGGCAGGTTGGTTTTAGAGCGCAGTCACCCCAGTATTTGCAGAGACACCCATGTATATTTTGACTCTACCACTAACTCACCTCATATGATTAATCGATACTTCATTGACTGTTTAAGCTAATGAAATTAATGAATTAAGTGAGCTGGTGGTGAAATTTAACAAATACTTGGAATGGCTAAACTTAACCATAAGTAACCGAACAATATACAAGAATTGTGGCATTTTTTGTGCTGCAAAATGCTTCTTGAACGGCATGATTGGAGAGGTGACGTACGGTAGGCCAATTTGGATATCCAAGCCCACCTTAACGCAGCTTGCAGTGAGACATACTTGACCGAAGGAGCCCCAGATCGGCAGAAGGGGGCCCCAGCAAAATCTCAGTAGTATATAGCTGTCTACTTCTGGGTATGGACCAGAACCCCTGGACCTCTAAATAAATAGATCCAACCTTACCGACAGGAAGGGGCAGAGCCCTAGGTTACTATTTCCTGTTCTGTGCCAATGCAGGCGGACGGGGGCACAGCTGATCTGACCATTGAGGAGCCGCACTACCACAAGAGCACGCTGGAGGACCTGGACGTGGCACTGGAGAACCCCAACAACCGGCTGGATGATGAAGCTCCTCCCCCCTTCCCATTCCCACCGCCGTCCCGGTGTCGCTCCCAGCTACGTGTCGACACCAACAGGGTGAGGCTTCCTGACTCAAGAAAATCATGTACCAGCAGAGTGTCCGACTGTCTTGATCAGTGTTTCCAGACCCGGTCCTCCAGGACCCACCGCCGGTCTACATTTTTGCTCCCTCCCTCATTTTTGCTCCCAGAGCAGCCTGGACTGCCTGAGGTCTCCAGGGACTAGATTGGGAAAAAATACCCTAGATCACAAAAACGAAGAGTGTCTACATCCCTAAGTGACATTTGCCTTGATTCTTCTGTCCTTAATGCAAACCATCTGATCTCTCTGTTTCTCTTTTAGTCGGGACAGACGGGCTACTTGCCCATGACGCCTGGTGCTGGTGAAAGTGCCAGACAGGTCAGTGTGAATGTGATGCTGTGTTCACCTCTGTGTCCACATTTCTGCAGTAAGCTGGGGCCTGTATCATGAAGCGAGATTTGTTGGTTAGCGAGATAACTTGTCAGATTGAAGGTACGCCAGTTAAAATGCACTTTGTCTATGTTCTGTTCCATTTAACCCAGACCACCTTAAATCTGACAAGTTATCTATCCAGCTAAGCAGGTAATCCTGCTTCGTGATACAGGCCTCCAGGGGATATTCCACAAAACAGAATTTCCCAGTTAGCTGGATAGCTTAAGCCAAGCTTGAAGGCTGTCCAATAGGAAGAGAGAAAAGTGACATTCCTATTGGACAATCCTTACATTTGGCTTAAGTTATCTGCCTAATGAAAAAAATCCTGCTTTGTGGAATACCCCCTGGTCTTAGTCCTGTTTGTTAATGACCAGGCTCTGGCTTACGGGTTGCGCTCTCCGTCCTCTCTCCCTCGTGCAGCTTTGGCCGTCCCGTTCGAGGCTTAACTCCGCGCGGACCCTGTCGGAGTGCTCGGAGGGGCGTGGCACCCTTCTGGAGGCGGAGCTGGGTGACGATTTCTCCATGGCAATCAGCCGCTGCCGCACGGACAGCGCCTACATATCTGGGGCCCCGGAGACTCCCTCCCCCCAAACAGAAGGGGAGGAGGACCATAACGGATATGTGTTGCCAGGGGGGGCAGACAGCCTGGAGCGAGGTACCCTTACGGCCCTATCTTCCATGCCACAATGATTTTGCTGTGTGTCGTTTTTAATCTGTAGCGAGTCACGCATGTTCGTGTTTAGGAGTTTTAAGATGAATTAAAATTAAGGTAAACTTTATTGTTACCAGGGTGGAAATTCTTGTGCACATAGCAGCAAGTACATAGAGCGCAGACGAACATGCATATAGTGCAGAACAGACAGTCAGGGCTCATTACAGCAAGGAGCTCTGAACAAGGATCTCAGGTCCAAAGCGGATCACTGAAGCCACTTAATTCGGCTGCAAAATGGATTCAGTGCTGTAGGATATTTTACTGATCCATGTTTATTTTCTTGTTCTTTTTCTCAGAGGGTCTTCTGTTGCTCTCAGCTTCCCAAACCAATCAGATCCCCCGACGGGGCTCCCGCTGTGTCTCTGCCTTGCTTGGGATGGCAGGAGATGGAGAACACTCTGAGGAGTATGAATACATGAACAATCAGGCCTGCCTGCTTCCTGGGTCCATCAGCCATTCCGCTGATGATCTCGATGGCGGATTACTGATGCATGGCAAAGGCAGGAGACAGCTCTCCGCTTTTCTCTCCCCGACCTGCAATGTAAGCGTCTCCCCAGCAGAGGGAGACACCGAGAGAGAGAGCAGAGAGCCTCTCTTCTCAGACAGAAATGTTGCCAGGCGGCACAGGACGCTGTCCATTGAGGGGGTAGCTTCCACAGCAGAGTTCCTGCCAATGAAAAGGAACAGAGGTGCAAGTGTCCCTGAAGCCGATCTTGGCAAAAGGGGGAAATGGCATCGAAGGCAGGAGCCGGAAGCTGTGGAATATGAATACATGGACATCTGTGATGTGGGGGCGGGCAGAAGTGGGAGCACGGCCGCATCCTTGAAGAGGAACAGCGGTACAAACGGAACAGAGGCAGGAGACAGGACACCAGTGGAGAATGGTGTAGAAGGACAGGATATTGCACAAGATGAGGATGAACAGTACCAGTATATGAACCAACAGCCCAGACTGAGCAGAACCTTAAAAAGCAGGGGGAGCAGGGATCTGGATGGGTGTGAGTATGAAGAAATGGGTTCTGTAAGGATGGTGGGGGACCAGGTGGAATACCAGAACATCCACATGGAGGACAAGGGTTCTCTCAGGCCTAGGGACAGCCAGAGCTCGGAGCTGGGGGGGTTTCTGAAGGTACGTGCTGGTGTGGGCGAACCCGGGGCAGACCGGTCCTTCAACAATCCCAACTACTGGCACAGCAGAATGTTCCAGAAGCCGGACGCCGTGCGAACATAGTGACAAAGAGCGAGCCGAAAGGCGGCTGGGGCGAAAGGCGGCAGGGCGAAAGGCGGCTGGGGCGAAAGGCGGCAGGGCGAAAGGCAGCAGGGGCGAAAGGCGGCAGGGCGAAAGGCGGCAGGGGCGAAAGGCAGCAGGGCGAAAGGCGGCAGGGCGAAAGGCAGCAGGGGTGAAAGGCGGCAGGGGCGAAAGGCGGCAGGAGCGGGGCTAAACCAGCAGCTTCTGTACTGTTCAGACACATCAATTCAACCTGCGAGGCATTAAATGAAGGACACCAAAGATACTTGTGCTTTATTCGTGCTTCTGAAGCTGATGAAGGACACAGGACAGTCAGATCCGACTCGCTGTTACGCTCTGGTATCAGTCCCATGACAACGTCAGCGTGTGTCTTCTCATTTTCATCTGGTTCAGCAGGTTTTACTCACTCACTGGGACCAATGCTTGTGCTTTTTGATGAAGTGCTTCACAGTATGAAAAGCTCAGGAGGAGCTCATGGCCAGTCGAAGAGGATGGTATGTTTTACTGAATGAACAAATTGTAACATTCCATTTTACACTTTTTGTAATTACTTAATTCTGTTGTATTTGAGGTTTTTATCACGGTCGAAAAATAAATTACTTTTCTATGGAATCAAAGCTCCTACACGTGTTTGGATTTTCCGGTTCTGAGTTATGTGCAATTGGGAAAGTTCATGGAGCCGCATCTGCTGCTATGTCAGTAAGTTTCTGTGCTTTACACTTCGGCTATGAATTGATTAAAAAAAAACTCATTAATCGCACAGTTTTCTTTGATTAGTCATGATTAATTACACCTAAAATTGAAAGTCACTTAATAAAAATGTAATAAACAATTCATTACTGTAGCATATCAATTTTCTCTATTAAAATAAGTATGAAGACAGACTTAAATTATATAACTTAACTGTCTAAACTGTCGATTTTTGCCTCTGGGATTATCAATTTTGTTATATTACCATTTATTCACGTAATTAATAAAAGCCTTTCATTAAATCCAGGGCAAGAGCCATGAAGATGAGAAAAAAATAAAACTAACCAAACACTGAGCAAAAATAAATTTCATACAGATTTATTTGTTTATTCTTTTTTGATTGGGATCACAAAAGTAAACATACAAATATTAGTGCTATTTAATATTTATTAATGTGTAAGTTGTCTTTAATCCAGTATTAAGTAATTTTGGTAAAAAAAAAAAAAAAAAAAAACTGGGCTCTACATGTCATGGGTTGTGTGGCAACCAACCTCACTCTCTTTGACTGTGGAATCTTGTGTTTGTTGCAGTAACGTTTTAACTTTAATTTATTTAATTATTTTATTTATTTTATTTTATTTATTAATTTAGCATTTTTAATAATGGACCAAGTACTATTGGCAAATTTTCACGTTCCCATTGATCTTCTGTATTTTTTGTTCTTTTGCAATATGACCAAAATATTCTGACATAGAAAAAGACAAGAAAGAATTGCAGGAGGGGCACAAGCGGGGGGATAAAGACTGACCTGTGTAGGGGGTTGGAGTGGGGGTAGGTCTATTTCAAAACGAACTGACTTATTGCAAAGGTGGCATCCTGTGACAGTACTGTACTCACACTGAATTCTTACACAAACCTGGCTGCATGTCTAGGTCCTTGATTTTATACACCTGTGGCAATGAGTCTGAATGAAACACCTGAATTCAATGATTAAAAGGTCTATCCTAATATTTTGTCCATATAGTGTGTATTCAAACAGTTGAGAATGAAGCATGGGATCAGGACCAAAGCCATTTATCCGTGCTGACCAGCTATTGCACTGATATGGATAAAATTTGCTAAACTGAGAGGCTAGCAACCAAAAATCAAGGCAAACATTACTAAAGAATATTCAGAAACTCACCTCGTGCCCTGCAATTTCAAAATTACTCACCAAAGATCCACAAAAAAGGAAGACAGATCAGTGTACCCAAGATGGCAGCTGCAGGTTCTGTTTTCACTCTTGGCTGCCCTCTGCTGGTAGTTTCAATTTTGCCTCTCCTGGTCAATGAAGTAAACAATGACAAATAGATTGATCCTGTTTACAAGGATACGCCTCAATTCATCTCATCCTCCTGTTTGCTGCTACTAAGCTTGCATTTTGTGATTTTTCTCAAAATCTGAACAAGTCCAGATCTTCACCCATACAATGTGCCTGTGAAGTATTGAAAAGATCAGCCAGTTTTTGAGTAATCACCCTGACAACATCAAGTATCTGAATTAGCCTTCTCTTTGATATCAATATTCAGTGCTCCTTCAATTTCTCTGTGGTTTGTCTCAAAATGTTATCAGGCTCAGATCTTTAATCTTACAGCAAAAATCTGTCAAGTACTTTTTGAGTTATAGTGCTAATGGGATCAAACATCTGAAACTACTCCTTTTCTTACCAGTACTATGTGGTGTGCTTCAGTACAAGGCAGGAAAAACCCAGTATGGGGCATCAACCCACTGCTGGGCACGCTCATACACCATTTACACACATGGGCAATTTGGCAATGCCAATTAAATTCAGCATGTTTTCTGACTGTGGAATACCCAGAGGGAACCCCACAATGACACAGGGAAAACATGCAAATTTCACATACATGGAGACTTGAACCCTTTTCCAAGAGGTGTGAGGTAATCGTGTTTACCACGGTGCCGTCCCAATTATGATTATAATAATAATCGTAATAAAACAATTGGGATAATAATTTTTATTATTTATTTATTGGATTTATTGAGCAAGGACAGCACAAAAGACAATGTTACATGTGAAAATAATGCAACCGTTGTTTTGTACGGAGGTTTTCTTGCCAAAGGCTAATTTGCAAACCTAGTCCTTGGTTGGACTTTTAAGAACAGACAATAACAGCAATTATCGAGTCACACACACACTCGCAGACACATTCATACACAAGAAATTAGTATAAATTAAGTAATATAACTAATATGAAACATCAGTGTTCACAGATTTATAATAATAATAATAATAATAATAAAAACAATAAGGTTCCATAGCACTACGTGCTTTGGACCCTTAATAATTCTCATCCCATTCTCATCTCATTCCCTTGAGTCGTCCCAGGACTCAAGGGAACTTATAACATGAATACCGTTGCAAGTTTAAGAACTACAATCGTTCCCAAGATGCCATGCTCCTTTTGGCGGTTGACTATCGCGACGCACCGTGCGTAGACATGTGGGCGTGACCAACTCTGGGCGGAGGAGGCTGGGCCGAAACAGCGGAGTTGAGCCTGCCTCTCCTGATTGATCCCGCGGCCGAAGCGTTGATAGAAAGTTGCTCGAGAGAACGATTCGGAAACATGTCCGACGACGAGCAGCAAGAGCAGACCATCGCCGAGGACTTGGTTGTTACCAAGTATAAAATGGGCGGCGACATCGCCAACCGTAAGTGAACGCCAGCTGAGTTTGACCGGGAGGACGGTGGTGGCGTTTTCCCCGGTGCGAGGTGACCCGTAGGCGAGCAGCCGGACCCTGCCGCGGCCATGTGCCACGACGCGGGGGACGCGCGGAGCCACCTAGCTGTGACGGCGCAAGGCGTGCAGGGCGCACGCTGACGACCGTGCTCCTATTAGCCAGGTGGCGCTACCCGTGAGATCCGCCAGATAGGCACGTTATTGCCGGCGGGCTGGTAAAGGAGGCCGTCCGACTGGCTTGATCACCTGCACAGGCCGTCGCCGATCCGTTAGCTCCAGTGGAGCACAATAAGTTCGGTCGACGTCTGACTGCTACTTTATCGAAGCCGGGTTTAGTGCGGCCGGTTTCCGCCTTGCTAGTCGGCAGCCGGGCAGATGTGAACCCTGTCGGATTCGGCCGCAGAAATGGCGCTGAGAAAGCTCTTCAAGGCGACCGGCGGGACAGGAGCGTAACCTAGACGACATACTGCGCCGTCCATGCCGCACATGATCCACTACTGGGTTTTCAGGCACATGGCGGTGAACAAGGTGCATCGGACTTCTGTAAGCTGCGTTAACCTGCAGCCTCGGGCGGAGGGGAGACACGTGGTTCGGCAGGGGTACACGCGGGCCCATTGAGAGCGCGTTTGTTTCTCTGGTGCTTAAGTACTTTAAACGGGTAGATAATACAATTTCCAGGAATGACACGAGGTCGCAGTTTGTGACCCCAACCCACGCACATACACCCGGGATGGGTGGGGGTGGCGGGTTGAAAACTTTAATCTTACCGTGTAACGCTGGTGCTCACTTCATACCACTGAGAACCTCCGAACTGTTCACTATTCCTCATATCAAGTTATATTTAATGATCGCTTACCTTTTCAAGAGCAAATTTTTTCTGTAACTTATCCATATAATTATGGAGATTTTGATCACATGACAGTTACTTTATTGTTGGTGTCTCGTGTATAGGGACGTGGGCCTTGGTGTTGTTCTTGAGACCAGGTTTCCAGAATGCATTCCTCTGTCGTATCTTTAGGCAAAGTTTGTTACCTGAACTAGGTTATAAAGAAGTATAGATGACTCTGGAAAATGTTTTGAAACATTAAATGCACGCCAGGTACGTTTTAATGTATATTAATAAATAGTGGCGTTTGGTTTGATCTCAGCATCATGTATACCATTAAATTAGAGTAGTTAAACCTTTTTCCCGGTCGTTCTGACTTGTACCTTTGCTGTCCCCGTCTAGAGGTCTTGCGTGCTGTGGTGGAGGCAGCCAAGGCTGGGGTGTCGGTGCTCAGTTTGTGCGAGAAGGGAGACTCCCTCATCATGGCAGAGACCGGGAAGGTCTTTAAGAAGGAGAAGGAGATGAAGAAAGGTGAGCAGCACACATGGGGATCTGGGTAATTATGGGGTGGTTAGATGTACGGGGTCCCTGTGGCAACAGGTGTGCTTCCTTGGGGTGGATTGCGGAGTGCTGCTGTTTCTGGCTGTGTCTGCTCTAAATGCTTTGTAACACAATAACTTGGGCCTCTTTCTGGTGTCTGGTCCCCTCTCTGCAGGCATCGCCTTCCCCACCAGCGTGTCTGTCAATAACTCTGTATGCCACTTCTCCCCTTTGAAGAGCGATCCTGACTACGTGCTGAAGGATGGAGACTTGGTCAAAATGTAAGCGCTCGTTTTACGTGCCCCTCTTGGTCATCACCTGAGCTGTGAACTCTGTATGTGTTGATTGCAGTCGTCATGCAGGACCTAGTCTTACGGTTTTCACATATTCTTACATTCATCCACATGTTCCATGCTATTGCGTAGTCTGGGTCATCACAGTAGACCAGGGGTCTTCAACTCCGGTCCTGGAGAGCTACTGTCCAGTAGGTTTTCTATCCTACTTGGCTTCTGATGAGCTGCACTAGTTACTGGTATTTACCTGAGAACAGGTGTGACTAATCAGCAGCCGGGTATGATAGAAAACCTACTGGACAGTAGCTCTCCAGGACCGGAGTTGGAGACCCCTGCAATACGCCATCACAGTGCAGATTTTAACACTTGTGCTGTTGATGGTGAGGAGGATTATTAGTTCGGTATGTGGCATTTTAATTTTTTTCCAATCTGTACACTTGAAGGCAAGTTATTTAATAAAATTTGCCGTCCATCTTTCAGTCCTCCAAGTGTCTGTAGCCATTGACTTTCTCTCGGTGTCTGAAATGGCGTAAACTTTTCTCTCCCACTTTCTCTCCTCAGTGACCTCGGGGTCCACGTTGATGGATTTATCTCTAACGTGGCTCACAGTTTCGTTGTTGGGGTGACCAAGGTAGGCCGTAGGGATTTGCGTGAGGGAAGGGCCTTCTCTGAATGGCCAGTCCCCACTGCTCCTGTTGCATTGTGGTCTGTACTTACATCTCCTAAATCATACCTTAATGCCTTTTCTGTAGGAGGCCCCAGTGACAGGCCGAAAAGCTGATGTGATCAAGGCAGCTTACCTCTGTGCAGAGGCTGCACTGCGCCTGGTCAAACCTGGAAACCAGGTAGATTCAGGGCGGGATTCTGGGTAACTGTGTAGCCACCCGTGACTGGGATCTCTGTCCTGATTGTATGTTGTCCAGATTCTCTTTCTGATTGTTTTTTTTTAATGTTGATTTGCCTTTTTTCCTTTTTTTTCCCCCAGAACACGCAGGTGACTGAGGCCTGGAACAAGATCGCCCAGTCCTTCAAGTGCACCCCCATCGAAGGTGTGTGTTGCAGACTGCCGCCTTATCGCAGACTAGCTACTGCAGCTGCTCCATAAACACTGCTTTTCCGTTTTCCAGGAATGCTGTCCCATCAGCTCAAGCAGCATGTTATCGACGGCGAGAAAACCATTATTCAGAATCCTACAGACCAACAAAGGTGATGCAGGAGGGTTTGGCTTGAGACGGCTGCCATGTGGATAGTACTGTAGGCGTCCTACTGCAGTCTCCTGTTGAGTTACTCTAATTGACTGATGTCGCTGTCCATCTTCAGAAAGGACCACGAGAAGGCGGAGTTTGAGGTCCATGAAGTATATGCTATTGACGTCCTGATTAGCACCGGCGAGGGGAAGGTGAGAGACTGTGCACATCTCCGTTCACCATGACATGCAGACGGGCATGCTGAACCCTTTTTTCTCTGGCTGACGTCCCCAGGCGCGGGACGGTGGGCAGCGAACCACCATCTACAAGCGCGACCCCACCAAGCAGTATGGGCTGAAGATGAAGACGTCCCGCGTGTTCTTCAGCGAGGTGGAGCGCCGGTTCGACGCCATGCCCTTCACTCTCCGGTGCGCTCCCCTCACCATCACTCGTTCAGGTCCACCTCGCTCTCCCCTGCCCCAAAAATAAGTCTTGATTTGCCTTTGCTCTTACACCTCCCACCCCCAGGGCGTTTGAGGATGAGGGCAAGGCCAGGCTGGGTGTGGTGGAGTGTGCCAAGCATGAACTTCTGCAGCCCTTTAACGTGCTCCATGAGAAGGAAGGTGAGGTGCACTGCTGTGGCTATAGGGGGCGCTGCCTTACTGCCTTACTGTCACATCAAACAATCACTGTTTTGGTCCCAAGCTGAAACATATGAGTCTATGATGTAGCGTGAGTTTGTTTAAAACTGCTCGTGGAGTGTCCTGCAGGTAATTATTAACCAGGCGTTTGCATCCAGGGTCACCTCACAACCGGTGCATTGTGTCTTAGGCTGGATTATCAGTTTTATGGGGCTTTTAAATGCAGCTCGATAATTTCAGTGCGGGAAAGGAGTCTTGGCTGCTTATAGTATCATTTGTAGTGGCATCAGGAAGCTCAGTGTCACCATCCTGCCTTTACTGAACAGTAGAGGACAGAGCAGTCCTGAAGATCACATGGATGTAGAAATGTGCGGCCAGGTGTTCCTGTGAGGGGGGGGCTTCATTTTATTAGACCACCCCAGATGGAATTTGTTGCCTGGAGATAAGTCAAGGGACAAGAGAAGGTCTAAAGCAGGGTTCTTCAACTCTGGACCTCGATTCCAAATCCAGGCCATGTTTTCAGTTCTCCCAGGTAGTTTAATAATTACAGATTCTGATTGGTCAGAGGCTTCATACCTGACTGACAGGTAAAGGAAGGCTGGAAAACCAGCAGTGCTCGGACCTCGAGGACCATGAGTTGAATAATCCTGGTCTAAAGCGTTCTCCTGGGAGGATGCTTAGCGTGATACTCATGCAGCAGTAATAGATGTGGTCGTGATGTAGATGCCTGTACCATCTTCATGTTACTTCCATTAATATTGTGTGACACACGGCAGGATTCCTGGGCTTCTGGGGTACAGTGGGTCTGCGGTGTTCGAAAGGCTGGAGATGTTAGGTGGCTTTGAACCTGACAAACTCAGGACTGTTGCTAGACAGAATTAATATGGCTGGGATCACTGGGAGATAAAATAATACATAATATATCATTTTCTTGAACGTTTCCATATTTCAGGTATGTTTTGTTCCCCCAATTGCCGTAAATTCAGGAAGCATACGTCTGCCTAGTCCCAACACAGCCCTCATTTGGTCATTACCATAGAAGCAGGAGAACACGGCTGTCCCGTGGCCAGTAGCATGCTATTCTGGGAAGCTGTGCTTTCATAAGTACTCGTACTAATTTTGATTTTAATACACTTCAACATCTGCTTAAGAACCGGGACAAGCTGAGTCTTTGCTGTAGGACTCCTGCACCTTGTGTGACTGTCTTGCCATGCGTCTAGGAGAGTACGTGGCCCAGTTCAAGTTCACGGTGCTTCTGATGGCCAACGGGCCCCTGAGGATCACCAGTGGGCCCTTCGAACCCGAGCTCTACAAGTCTGAGCATGAGGTCCAGGACCCAGACCTGAAGGTGAGGACATGGGACGCTATGTGGGGAGCCCGTTTGGAGCGGCCATCTGCCGTCACAGCGCTGTCATAACTTACTAAAGGATGGTTTACACTTCTGCATAGAATCTGCTGCCTACTGTGTCAGTTCCATGCAAAATTGTATAATATGGCCAAAGGGGGGCAGAATTGAGGCTTCGGTGATTTTGGTGGGTGGGGGTCCCTTACACCATCAGTGACACCCTCTTTTAACCAATGGCAGCCAATAAAGGAAAATGGGTTATGCCAGTCTAATTCAGTCCCACCTACCACACACTTTAGAACAGCATTTCTTCCTTCAGTATCTCTTGTACCACTAAAGGCTGTTTTTCTCGATGAACATTGCAATGTTCTTTTCTTTATAAGTATTAAGGTTAAATGTCCAGTGGATGCTCTCCACACCTTCCGTTTCAGTTGAATTACGAGCGTCTCTGAATTAATAGGTATCTCCGTTAGCACATTTCAGAAGGGCTTCACCGTTTCCAAACCCTTCTCCCTTCCAGGCCCTGCTGCAGAGCTCGGCCAGTCGCAAGACACAGAAGAAGAAGAAAAAGAAGGTACTGCTTTGTGAGCCCGGGCACTGGAGGCCAGGCCTTCCGCAGTAGAAAGGCTTGACTTTAAACCTGGCTGGGTGCTTTTCTGCTCTTCTTGTTACCCTTTTCATGGCCTGATCTCCGTCTTTTATCCCTCCCAGGCTTCCAAGAACGCGGAGAATGCTACCGGACAGCCGGCTGAGGAGAACGAGGCTGCGTAATCCACTGTGCCTCGCTCGCTCCCCTCACACAGACACACGCATACTTTCCAAAGAACTGAGAAATCCTGTCTGCCCCACTGCAAAGTTCTTTAACCCTATTGCATTATGTTTGTTAGCCACCGCTACATAATTAAGCTTGAGACAGTTTGAGTTTTCCTAAAATGTTCTTAAGCCTCTGACATCAGTCATTTTTCCTAATCAGATTTTATCAATAAAACGGATTTAAATTACATTGATTTTTTTTTTTTTTTTTTTGTTTCGTAAACTTTCCATGTTGCTGCTTCGCCTCCTTGATAAAGCAATGCTTTTGGAGTGAATAACAGTGTAATTGAACAGCAAAACCTAAATTTTGTTTTTTGTTTTTTTTTTTTAAAGAAAAAAAACAACTTTTACAAGTTCAACCCTATGCCATAAGTGCTTGAATTTAACTTGACTGAAACAATTTATAATCCACAAAAAAGACTAGTAATGTAAGACTTATGGAGAGCAGATGTCTCTAGCTTATAAAATTATGTTGCGGAAGGTGGCCCATGACACTGTGGGCAGTGTGAATGCTGAAATTGCCCTTACCCAAGACCACCACAGCAGCACGGAACCTCTGAAGGTGAACTACACAACGGGACTGTGACTTACTGCCATCAAACCCCTGACTAGACATTTCTTTCTGTTGATTGGGACCCCCCCCTTTACTGAAACATGTTGACCAGTATCTGTCCCCTATCATTTTCTTAAAGGAATTACCTCATTTGCAGTCATTGTCTCTTACAAATGTAACAATCATAAAGCCCCCGACTTTGTGAAATCCTATTGTGTTCTCTTTTCTTTGGACAGAAATACAGCATTTGTTAATGACATGCTCGTTTGCAAAATGGATTTTGTTTTATGCCTTCTTTCCTTTTGGTAAATTTATGCGGTTTATTTGTGTTGAGTGTCCAGTGTCGTACCACAAACGCATGTATTTTTGCTCTAAATATCCTATAACCAGTAAATATCAGCCCTGCAAATGCATAATTTGGACACGCACACTGTTGCTTCAGACCTCTTTTCCACATCTGTTATGTATTAGTTCATAAGAAAGCCACGGATTGACAAGCCCAGTATGTGATTCACATGCAATTTACTAAAACCGACCAATGGACAGAGATAATTGGCGTCACGTATGTTTATGCACATTTTCCAGTAAAGGTGGGGATTTATTACATGTCCTATAATGTCCAAGAAGTATATGGGATTAAATGAAGTAGAAATAAAAGCAACTGAGATTTAAGACCGCCTTGAATGAAATTCATGGTGTCTGGAAACGTGCGCAATTTCCTGGGTGTTTTCTCTTACCTCCGGTTTTTCCGTGTTCTGTACGGTAGAGCTTATTTAATGTCCTCAAAAAAACTAATTAACTTTTTATTTTTATTAGGGGAAGTGGGCTTCGAAGCTGCTGTGTCTTGGAAGATTTAAAAAAGTAACAACAACCCTATCTTTGTGTTTTGTTAGTTTTGTAGGTTATTTTCGGTCTTGACTGACAATTGGAAAAGTAATAAACTTTTTAATAACAAAACTATCCTGCGTACATGTGTGGTTTATTTACTGGCATGAACGGCGTATTATTAATGGTTTGGACACTGGAAGCGCGTTATGTGAGTGGTGGTTAGTGGTTAAAAGATGAAGTATGGGATGTTGATTTTTCGTGGGTTCAAGGCTGTATGCATCGTAAAAACGAGGGATGGCTGTCAAACTGAAGACAATTGGTCTGTTAGTGTTTCTATTTCTGAGGAATTATTACAACCAAATTAAAGGTAAGTAAAAAAAAAAGTAAATACCTTGCTAAGGCCACTTAAAATTAATAAATTGTTTTACATGACTCAAACTTCAAAAATATTGGTGAGTCGGGGATTTTATATTTTTAGCGAAAAGACGAACGGCAACAGAGATATACTAAAACTAGAAAA
>JAODJU010000088.1:1159036-1171736 GCA_026776725.1 Gnathonemus echidnorhynchus
GCTGCTGATTTTCCAGCCTTCCTTTACGTTTGAGCCAGTGTGAAGCCTCTGTAGCCCAATCAGAATCGGTAATTATCAAAGTGACTATCTGGGAGAACAGAAAAGGCCTGGATTTGGAATCGAGGGCCAGATTTGAGGAGCCCCGGTGTAGAAGATGGATGATTGAAGTAGAATGAACATTGATTTCCATGATTATACCCCTGATGATTTCAAGTGGTGGTGCGGCAGGCCAGTGTGCTTTAAGAAGTTGCCGTTTCATGTCCGGGGAGGGCTTCCGATATATTTTTTTGATACTTCAGCGCATCATCACATACTGCATCACAGCATGGTACCCAGGCAGCACCCGAGAACAGGAAGGCCCTCCAGTGCATCATCAGAACAGCCCAGAGGATCACTGGCTCACAGCTTCCTTCCCTGGAGGAACTCCTCAGAACCTGCTGTAGCTGCAAAGCCAAGAACATCTGCAGTGATCCAACCCACCCCGGACACAATCTCTTCACCCTTCTGCCATCTGGCAAGCGTTACAGAGCCCTGACTGCCTTCTACCCTAAAGCTATCACACTGCTAAACACCCTGGGCCCACTCCCCCCTCTCACAACAGCACCAAACCGAACTAAACTGAGACTTAACCACACTACACACATCAGGCACTACACATGCACTCTAACTGTTTTGGTTTCAGTCATGTTGACTGTATGCCAGTGCCGCTTTCCCACTTATCTCAGTACCTCCTCTGCATTCCCTGTAATACATTATACCAGCAATATTGCTGTTTCTGATCATCTCCAGTATCAACTGAGGCTTTTCTCAGCTGCAGTAATTTATCTCCTCCAATAATTCATGTGTAATATTCCTCCTATGCTTTTACACCGTATAGTGTAATTGCTATGTGTTATTTATTTTAATCTATATTCTTTTTTCCGCTGAAACTTTCTTGTACGGTCTTTATTCTATAGAAGGATCCAAACGTCATCAAACTGTACTCGTACAGTGTCAAATATTCAGCTGCTACTCCATTTTGCAATATGCAGTACCGGAGTGCAACGCATGGGGCCAGCAGATTTATCTTTAGCTGTTACGGCGAACGACGCGGCCTAGTTGAGGTTTTTCTACGTCTTTCATAAAGAGCGTCGTTGGGCTTGGAGGACTTCCAGTATAGTCTTTTTAGTGGGAGTGATGGTTACATTTGTTTCAGAAATCTAATAGTAATATAATAATAATAAAATAAATAACCATGCGCCCGCAAAAGTAACTCTCGCCTCCCGTCTGGACAACCGGCGCGAGCCGCACAGCGGAGCGGTAAGGCTGGGTGAGGATTAACCAGCGTGCGGCGCCCGAGGTGCGGGCCCAGGTGCCGTCGCGGCGTCGGTGCTTTGGCGCTGACCGTTTATCGTCCAGAAATAGCCCCCAGTCCCTATGCGTTATTAATGCTATTCTTATCGATACGGTTCATGTTTGTGTGTTGTTTTCACTAAGGTGTCGCTCGTTGGTTAAGTGTAATTTGGTCGAATTTCATACGTGTCTGAAACATCTCACTCAAAGCACTGGGTTTGCACCTTTTGTATAGGTACTTACACCTATGTGTGTATACACGGCAGTTTCTCGGATGTGCTCGGTAGTCCTCTGATGTGTATCTATCCTCTCCGCAGGTGATCGGAGCCGAGGTGACGGAGGACCGTAGAGCTCCCGATTCGCAAGGGGAAACGACACATATGCGTGACTGGTTTCAGTGGCAGACAGGCGAACCGTAACCCACACTCACACATGTGTGCTGTGTGCCCCCCACACCGGGCCAAGCGCCATGCCTGACCGGGACAGTGCCTACCTGTCAGGCGGCGGTGGAGGCGGTAGTAGCGGGGCTGGAGTTGGGCTTGGTGTGGGGGAGGAAGGGGCAGGGGCAGGACTGGTTGGGGGGGCGGGAGAAGGCAGAGGTGCAAGCGGGGGAGGTGCTGGGGGTTGTGGAGGGGGAGGTGCTGGGGTTGGGGGTATGGGAGGAGGCGGGGCACTGGGGAATGGGACTAGCTGTGGGGCCGGCAGCAATGGCGGCCTGGGCTCAGGCATGGGCTTGGACGGCGTCTGCCGGGACTTCCTGCGCAATGTGTGCAAGCGGGGAAAGCGCTGCCGCTTCCGGCACCCGGACTTCAGCGAGGTGCCCGACCTCGGCGTGCAGAAGAACGAGTTCATCTTCTGCCACGACCATCAGAACAAGGAGTGCGTGCGCTCCAACTGCCGCTTCGTGCACGGCTCCAAGGAGGACGAGGACTACTACAAGAAGACGGGCGAGCTGCCCCTGCGTCTGCGCGGGAAGGTGGCAGCCGGCCTGGGCCTCTCCCCCACGGACCTGCCGCTGAGCCGCGGGGAGGTGCCCATCTGCCGGGACTTTCTCAAGGGCGAGTGCCAGCGAGGGAATAAATGTAAATTCCGGCACGTCAAGAAGGACTATGAGTATGATCCGTCCCGGGGAGGGGTTGGGGGTGTCATGGGCACGGGAGTCAGCGGGATGGTGAGTGTGGGTGGGGTCGGGGGGGGCGGGGTAGGTGTGGGCGGCGGCATGTCGGGGTTGGTGGGTGGTGGCGGTAATATGATGGGCATGGGGTGCCCGAGTTTGGGCGGCTGCAGGGATCAAGGTGTGTCCGGCGGGGGGGGCGGTGGTGGCAGCAGCCTGGGGGGCTGCATGTCCATGGGACCAGCAGGGCCGCGACGCTTTGACAGAGGCCCGTGCTCCGTGTACGACCCCCTGTTCGAGAGCGGCCTGTTTGAAGCCGGCGTCTTTGAGGCCCCTGTGGATCACACGGCCCTGCAGCTCAAGAGGCGCAGGCTGGAGGGGCTGCGTCTGGTGGACGGCGGCGGGGGCCACTACGAGCTGGGAGTCCAGGCTGCCCTCCCCCCTCGCCCCCTGGAGTACAGGTTTCTGGAAGAGGAGAATGCGCTGCTGAGGAAGAGAGTGGAGGAGCTGAAAAAACAGGTGACTGGATGGGGGGCTGTGTGTGTGTCTGTGTCTGTGTGTGTCTGTCTGTGTCTGTGTGTGTCTGTGTCTGTGTGTGTCTGTGTGTGTGTCTGTGTGTGTGTCTGTGTGTGTGTCTGTGTGTGTGTCTGTGTGTGTGTCTGTGTGTCTGTGTCTGTGTGTGGTTCAGCCATAGAGACACAGCTCCAAGGATGGGATTTATACTATCATTCAAACGTTTGGGGTCACTTGGAAAGCCTTCATTTCTCAGAATGAGAATAGATGTATCCGTTTCAAAAGAAGATTCTGTATTTCTGGCCATTTTGGGTCTTTAATCAAACCCACAACTGCTGATGCTCCAGATACTCAACTAATCTAAAGAAGGGCAGTTTTATTGCTTCTTTAATCAGCACAGCCGTTTTCAGCTGTGCTAACGTAATTTCAAAAGGGATTTCCAATGATCAAGTTTGCCTTTTAAAATGACAAACACAATGTGCCTTTGAAACACTGGAATGATGATTGCTGATAATCAGCCTCTGTATGCCAGTGTAGATATTACATTTTTAGTCAGTTAAAGTTACAATGTCTACGCTGTATTTCTAATTTTAATTGGCAAAAAATTGCTTTTCTTTTGGAAACAAGGAAATTTCTAAGGGACCCCAAACTTTTGAATGGGGCTGTTTCCTGACAGGCAGCTAACCTTCACCAGTATTTCTTCTGTTTTTAATACGAGAAGTTTCTTATGAATATGCTTGGCTTTTCAGGTCTCAAACCTCATTGCCACCAACGAAGTTCTGTTGGAGCAAAACGCCCAGTTCCGCAGCCAGGCCAAGGTGATGACCCTGTCCTCCACCCCCACGCCCTCCGAGCAGAGCCTTGCGCCCCCGGTGGGCTCCGTCAGCTCCTACAACCACGGCATCGCGCAGACCCACACTACGCTGAGCAGCGCCGGCCTGCAGCCGCGCCCCGTCACCCAGCAGGACCTGGTAGCTCCGGCGGGGGCCCCCACTGCGCCTCCGTCCAATGCCGCCCCACCCACCGCGCCCCACCTCAACCCCGAAATCACCCCGCTCTCCGCGGCCTTGGCCCAGACTATAGCCCAGGGCTTGGCCCCGCCGGTGTCCATGGCCCCCGTAGCTGTGTCTGTGGCCCCTGTGGCGGTGTCCATGGCCCAGCCCCTGCCTGGCATCACTATGAGTCATGCCACCACCCCCATGGTCTCGTACCCCATCGCCAGCCAGAGCATGAGAATCACCACCATCCCTCACTGACGGACCACTGCGCCCAGCTCCCAGGGGGGGCTGACAGACACTAGGAGGAGCCCCTCCCAGGGTGGTGTGGCTGACGTGTCCAGACTTATGCCAGTGCTTCCGCGTTCTAAGGGATTCTGGACCAGTGGCACTTTTTCCGGAAGCACCAGAACAGCGATTGAAAGAGAGATTTACACAAAATGTAGACGGGGAGTAGAGGTTCACTGAGTGATTGAGCCTTTTATTATTTTTTTGTTTTAATATTGTTTCGTTTTATTTTTGATTTGCTCTAAAACACGGAGTTTTGCACAGACGCGAAATAACCACATGGACATTCTTGCTTGCTGATATTGATATTGTTTGGTAGCAGGTTCAGTTTTACCCAATGATGTATAAAAAGATCTACAGACTTTTGTCATGTGGCAATAAGTTGATGAAAAGTCTCTATTGTGAGGCTGCTGTATTTCTTGAAAACATGAGTTTTTCATACTTAAACCTGCTGTTTCTTTCACTCCTTACTGCCCCCTACACAGCAGCCTGGCACTAATCCAGTTACACAGGAATCCTCTGCATGCACAGACATATTCTGCCTGTTAAACAAATTTAAAAAGCTGAAATGTTTCTGATACCGTGTTAAGTGACAGTTATTTTTTAGCCTTGCAGAGGATATACATTTACGGCAGGGGTCAGTGTCATGGCTAATTCTGATAGACATTTTGATCAAAGGGCAAATTTTACCACGAACATGGCATTTAAAAAAATAAAAAACATCGCTTACGCCATCTTTTTTCTCAATCAACAAATGTTTGTCTGTTTATGCATAGCTTGAAGATCTCCCTGATTTAAAAGCTTGATGTGATACATATTTTAAAGTAGTTTAGTAGTGAATATTTGAATGCTGCAAGTTTTGGTAGCTGACGATCTGCTCACAAGGGCCCCTGCCTTCAACTTGTCATCAATTTATATTGCACCCAACCCCACAGCTGCCCCTGAAGGAATGACCAAAAGAGTGAGGTTGTGGATACACGTGGCTGAAATGAGCTTCCTCCGCAGGGTGTCTGGGCTCAGCCTTAGAGAGAGGGTGAGGAGCTCAGACATTCAGGAGGAGCTCAAAGTGGAGCCACTGCTCCTCCGCATCTAAAGGAGCCAGTTGAGCTGGTTCAGGCATCTGCCTAGGATGCCTCCTGGATGGCTCCCTGGGGAGGTGTTTGGGGTATGTCCAACCAGGAGGAGACCCCAGGCAGACCCAGGACATGTTGGAGAGATTATATCTTTTGGCTGGCCTGGGAACGCCTTGGTATCCCCTGGGGGGGCTGCAGGAGTTTCCTGGTGGGAGGGAGGTCTGGGTGTCCCTGCTTATATAGCCACCCCCCCCCGGAAAAGCAGCAGAAAATGGATGGATGAATATTTAACTGAAAGTATACTTTTTAAAAGGCATTTCTGATGTATTTTGTCACTATATAGCAGTGGTCCATAATGTTTAGGGACATGCACTTATAATTTAAAGATTGCTGGTTTGAATCCCCATCGAGCAAGGCACCACTGAGGTATCCTGAGCAAGGTCCCGCCCCCAAGCACTGCTCCCCGGGCGCTGAATTAGCTGCCACCCGCTATGTCACGAATGGGTTAAACGCAGAGGTCACATTTCGTTGTGCACTGTGTGCTGTGGTGTGTCAACAATGACAACTAATCCCCCCCAACCTGATTTTGAAAGTAAGTTACTACCTGACAAAACAGCCTAAACTAGTTTATTATTTTAATGGATATTTTCAGGACAGTGCTTGATATTCAGTCTCCTTTTAATAAAACTCTCTTTCCTTCTGCTTATTAAATGCAGTGTCATAGGCAGCCTAGTGCTTTTTACCCCAGAGAACAAAGGACAGGAGACTCCCTGCATATAACAGAATAATGGTGCTTTATTGATCCTCATGGGGAAATTCTCTTTTTGCTGATCCAGTCTTGCTCTCCATGCGACGCACACCGAGGTGAGCAGGGTCAGCCAATCGCACACCGAGGTGAGCAGGGTCAGCCAATCGCACACCGAGGTGAGCAGGGTCAGCCAATCGCACACCGAGGTGAGCAGGGTCAGCCAATGGGCAGCATCCCTGGACTCCTCTCAGGGGCCCCACAATAGCATCAGTCTGTCAGCCCTGGGACTTGACCTGATGACCTTCCGATACCCGAAACAGACCTGAATCACTGAGCCACACACAATCCCAGTACACGGTACACCGCCCTTCCCACTGGGAATGAGACACCAGCAATATAGAGAGTCCTTCACTTAACTATTAGTAATGTGGATTCTGGCCCTTCTCCAGGCGCGAGGCTCATTAAATGAGCTGCCTCTTTCAGCTCTTCGATGGCTCTTTGAGTGACACATGGGTTACATCTGCAAAATGAATCCATTCTCAGCATCATCCTCCTGAAAGCTGTGCCTTGCATTACTTTCATTAGCAGAACATTTACATATGTACTGTCAGGAATTTCAATTTCTTCATTTGAAAACACAACAAGGAAGACAGTGTTGGATCTGCGTTCTTTACTATCAAAAGTATACAATATAACAATTTCAAAATATTAGTAAATATTAATATTTAAGGCAGATTTGAAATGAGAAAAACGAATTGGCTCACTTTTCTGAGTCGGCTTCTCTCTGTGAAAATTTGTCCGGTCTTGGAGAAGACGCTCTCAGATGGGACTAAGGTTGCAGCTACACACAATCTTGCTTTTGTAACCTCAGTAATCGGGGGTAGACTACAGCCTTGGCCTTCGACCAGCTCAGAGGGTCAGCAATCCTCTCCCAGAGGACTGATTATATTCCATCCTGTGGAACTGGCCATCCATGGATGCACTGAGAGTGTCCACTAGCTGCATAACTTGATTTGCTCTTGCTGTTGCTTCTCGTGGCTGGTTTCCTGTAACCCCCTGTAGATCCTCACAGAGGAGAAGCATCCTTGATGCTATCATATGAGTAAGATTATTTATATAGGATAATTTATATGATGATTCAATCCTGTCAGAGTGTTCCCCAGGTTTCCCTATACTGTCATCATCATACTACCAGCATACGTTTCTGATTTCCATAGTCACTTGCTTAAAGGGTTCCAGAACAGTGCATGCTTCCTGCACAAAATCCTATTCTTCTTCTACCAGTAGGGGGCAGTGTGTGGATCAGTGGGATAACCCTTTGATTGGAAGGTTGATGGTTTGATTGCATCTGTTGATTCCCAAAAGTCACACAGTCTTGTCTGGGTCTCGGAGGTGGCGATCCCCTCTGCTGTTGTGCAGACATAAGCTTTTCTGCAGCTGTAGTGCTCCTGTGGAAGAATCCCACAATGGCCTTCACTATCTCCACAGTGGTCTTTTAGGACATCTGTCACAATCAAGTTGATTGTGTGAGCTAGACATGAATGATGAGTCCACTTCAATGTCTGGATAGCTTTGATTATATTTGCTGCATTATCACTAACTCAACAACTCACTTCGTCATCAACCTTTTGTATTGTTCATTGAAGTGGCAAGTAACTGATATAAATTAGATGGTGGTGTTGGATGTCCAGCAGCCTATTGGCAGGCAAACCACAGACACAGTGAAACCACAGATCCCTTTCTCACAGTGAAGACCTTGCTTCACCATAGATTCCTGGAATGGATGTTGCCGAGACAGTTTTCTGGATTGGCAAGACAGGCATTGAATTGAGAGCATGGCAATATTCCCTAACCCCCTTGTCCTCTAATAGTGAGAATGGCTGCAGGTCGTTGGTGATACTTTTTGCCAATATCTCATTAATCATCCTCTGTCTTGCGGTGGGTAAAAGCTTTGAGATAAACTGCCTCAGAGAAGTCTGGAAAGTTGTGAAATCTCTGATGGCCCTGATAACGTGGAGGCAGCAGCTAATTCTTCATGTTTCGTGGCTGCAGTCCCCCCACCCCACCCCCCCAGCTTGTCAATGTTAACAGTACTGTTGAATGTGCCATTGCTGATTGTCTATGGAGATTATGAGTTGACCCTCCTTGATGTAAAGTTTTACACTTCAAATTCTGTACTCAGCTTTTGCATTGCCAAAGTTGTTAAAATGTGTCCAAATGCTGCTATGTTTTGGACATGCACTCATCATGCACTCCTTATGCAGGCATGTCGATATACCCACAGTGGCTTAGACCCACTAGCCGGCTCTTACCATCCATTTAAAGAGCAGACTGGTCCACGTGACTATTAACTATATGTTTGTGGTAAGACTGTGGTAGAAAACATGCATTAACCTGAAGACCATGGACGATTTTACCAGACAGATGAAATGCTATTTAATACGCATAATAAAGTCAATTAAATTAAGTTATATTATAAAGTTATGTTCGAAAATGTGGCTTATGTTAGCTATTTTAATGTGCAATAATAATTTTTGTAAATTTATTTATTTATCTTTATTAATGTGTATATTTCCGCGTTGCACCGAATGGTTGGGCTCTCTCACCTTTCACCACCTGGGAGAAAAGCTTAAAGTCGCCTTTGCTGAAGAGAACATGCAAACAATAGTGACAGAGTCAGACGTGGCCAGCGGCAGAAACTGATCTCTTAACCCTGGAGATGAGAGGTGACAGTGCTGCTACTGAATCAACAATGGAAATTAAACTAACCAGTAGAACTTATTTTCTACACTCACTTTTTATGAAGCTATATCCTACCTATGTAAATTTAAGAGGAGAATGCAGACATTTAAGTGGAACGATTCCATATAAGTCAAATGTTTGTTTCTGTGAACCTCCGTACAGTTCTCTAAGTAGAGTATTTTTACATCAACCATTCAGTATTATAATTGAGTAATCTGTATCTGAATCGTAAATCAGGGAACACACCCTATTTACTGCGCATAAAGAGACAGTTTAGAGAAATCAGTTCATCGGAACCACTTACTCTTCAAACGTGAGAGTAAATTAACATGGATTCTGTACATACGTTTTATTAGACTCGGGAATCCTCCCCAGACATCACCGAGTTTTCCTCTCTGATTATTTCTCTAACTGCTTTTATGGTAAAGTGATATTGTCTGTCTTTGCCGCAGCTTACTCTGCATCTCTGTGAAGTATTCTTACTGGAAGACGACAATAAACTGTTTCTAGTGTTTCGGCTGTTATAAAACTCCGCGAACACCTTCAAAGCGGATGAGCTGGAGCCCTTTGCTGCTTCTAACAGGCGTGTCATCGCAGCCAAAAAGCGCGGATCCGGAAGAAAAGATCCCGCTGTTCGGCGGCGCACCGTGTGCCAGTCTACGCAGTAATACGCACTGGGCGTGTTTCCGCTGGGGTCCTATAACGGGACCGCGGCCGGAGGCTGTCAGTCGATCAGTGCGGGAAGGTGTGCAGATGTTCACACTCTGAGTGCGAACCACACGTCCGTCCTCCACTGCTTCGCTCCTACTATGCACGGCTCTTATGCCACGTTAAAAGTCGCACGCGTTTTGCGCTGCATGCCATTTTAAGCAGGAGCCCAGTGTTTTTTTGGTACATCCGCTATCTGAGAAGAGTTTCGGCTGAGGTTGGTGGAGGAAAAAACCCACTGCGATGCCTGGCGAGGAAGCAGGGCCGGCCGAGCGTAAAGGCTCCGAGTCCACGGACACGGTCCAGCCCGAGAAGAGCGACACGAAAGTCGCAGGAGCGCAGCTCCCCGTTGCCAGCCGGTTCAACTTTAAGTCCGTCCTTTGGACCTTCGGGAGGTGTCTGTCCGCCCTGTTGCCCGTGTACCTGGCTGGGTATTACAGGATAAGCACTGGCCTGCTAGTCTTTGGGCTGACGGTCTACACAGGCTGGAAACATGCTCGGGATGCGAAGGAGGGTCGCCTGCGCTCCGCCATGCAGTCCCTGGAAGACGGACAGGGATCACAGGACGGAAAAGCCCTGCGCTCTTCGCAGCATTTCCCAGGATCGGTACGAGTCCAAAGCCGCATCGCTGCGTATTTTTATGTCCAGTTATCGCTCTGTTTATCCAGCCAAGGTGAATCATTGTGCTGCCATTGAAGTACTTGCTTTTCAAACGCACTGCCACGAAAAGTATTTTTGCAGTCATTTATTTTATGAAAGGAGCTGTCAATGTGTATCGATTTGTGGATTCAGGCTTTCCCCGTGGTTTTTGATTTACATTTTAAATTAAATCGCAGTCTGCAAACTGTAAATAAAATTAACTGAATAAGTTCTATAAACCATCCATGACAAAAAAGTTAAAGGCTTTGAGGATCTAGAATATATACCAACTAGGTATGGAACATCATGTCTGTAAAACATAGTGCTCAAAAAGAGAGAAAATTAAACAAACGAGCAGGTATATATTTATAAATATAAAACATTAATACGTGAATAAGTCATCCCTGCTATAGAAAGTATTAATTATGCAGTGTGAAGGAAACACTTTTGTTATTAAAATGTAGCAAGCTACAGATGACAGACAAAATTTGAAATATTCCCGGTATACTCTAACAAGAGCGGGCTGGGTGAAAAACACCCTATTAAATAAATCTTTGTCTATATTAGGCAATCCTTGATACAGGCCCTCCGGGGGAATTTGGAGGGGCGGGGGAGTCAAACAAAGTGGAGGAAAAGAGAGTAAATAAACGGAAAGTGGCTGGATGTTAGGGAGGGTTTTGGAGCTGCTACAGACAGTCATTATCAGTTAGCACGTGGAGCGCGGCGCTGGGTGCTAGGTGTGAGATACCGCTTCTGCTTGCGGCACTCCCGTCACTCCTATCACCGTGAGGAGTCTGACAAAGCACACGCTGCGGAGTGCTCAGATGCTAACGCTGACTCATTGTGAAAGCAGCCATTCTCCCTCTGAAACCAACCTGCCCGCACAGGCGACCGGCTGGCGTGCTGCTCCTGAGGCAGGGACGCTAACACCCCATCAGCATTTACAGGCGCGTGCTCAGGGAATTCGCAGCTGCCAGTGCGGGCAGCGCTGTTGGGGTCTGTCACGTGCACCTTGTTGTATTACAGGGTGTGTTCCTAAATGTCTCTACCCACAATCCTTACAGAGGACACTGATGTTAAGTGTCTGAGTGTATCAGCTGACACACGCACAGTATTTGTATGTATGAACTATTTTCAGGTAATCTCCGATTGGTGTAACTACAGTATCTGATGTAAGGGGGAGAGGGGAGATTTAGTTTTTATAATAATAAAACATTATTTTAAAAGTATATTGATTTTAACACTTTGTCTTACTATTTCTGTTTTTTTTTTCTTGGTAGATTCATATTCCAGATTTGGAGAAAGTCGAGTGGCTGAACAAGGTACTGCATTGTTCTGTTCTGTCTGACGTCTGTATGCCATAATGCCAACTCCTTCATGAAGCATTGTCCAGTGCCGCAGTAAGGTTAATGACAGTCACCCTCATAGATTCGCTTTTCAACAAAACCCAGGCAACAGACAAAAATAAAGGTTGGTTTGTGCATAGATCATGCATACACACACACACACACACACACACACACACACACACACACGAGTCAGAGGCACACAAACCCTTTCTTATCCCTGGTTGGGCTTGATATTTTCAGATCCAATCAGACCTTCAGTTGCCATTAAATATAAGCAGAATTCCCCCATCCATGTACCCTAACAGTGCTAGTGCTTCTGTTTAAGATCAGTGGCTGGGTGACACACAGAGTTAAATGTTGGTGAAAAAGTATCGCTTCTGACGATTCCCAACCCCCACACCCTGGTATCCCATGACGACCACGGGACACAGGAATAACTCACCAGACTGCAGATTCTGCTGTATGTGAAAGACATTTTGTCTCCTTCTGGACTTAATCTGCCCCAGTGTCTTTCTTTTTGTGTGTACACTAAAGCATTAGCTGGAACAACCATGTCTTAGCTTAAGTGAATCCCGGTCTCAGTAATAACTACAGATCTGTGCTGGTCTGCCTGTCGCTGAGTGTTAGGAGAATAAGACGTTAAAACAAGAACAATGATCTTGCATGACTGCCGCTAATGTTATTTCCAAAGAGCCAGTTGCCTGCTGCCTATTTTTGATCTGGGGCCTATGACTCACCCCTCAGGCCCGCCAAACATTAACCAGCTGTGGTTTTCTAAATCAAGGAGTCTTTCAGGAAGTCTTCATCTGTACCATAAGAGCTGCTGCCTGGTTTAGCACAAGATGGCTTCCTGCCCCTAACCTGTGGGTCTGCCATTTAGGTGTCGATACGAAACGAGTTTCCGTTCTTCTCTTGAGACAAAAAGGACCACATCATCTTCTTCTGCAGTGCTTACATCAGTCTGCACAGTTATTTTGTTTGCGCTGAGTCCTTTTTGCATGATTAATTTTGCATAAGCCAAGTCGAGTTGCACAGCGATCGCACAAATGTTGCATTCCAAGTTCTAAGCAGTTATAAATTGTTACAGCAGTCAGACCAGCGGGGACTAGGCAGTTTTAGCATTTCAGCTAGTCTCCATTTTAGCATTTCAGTTAGTCTCCATTTTAGCATTTCAGCTAGTCTCCATTTTAGCATTTCAG
>JAODJU010000088.1:1171836-1184984 GCA_026776725.1 Gnathonemus echidnorhynchus
TTCAGCTAGTCTCCATTTTAGCATTTCAGTTAGTCTCCATTTTAGCATTTCAGCTAGTCTCCATTTTAGCATTTCAGCTAGTCTCCATTTTAGCATTTCAGTTAGTCTCCATTTTAGCATTTCAGCTAGTCTCCATTTTAGCATTTCAGTTAGTCTCCATTTTAGCATTTCAGCTAGTCTCCATTTTAGCATTTCAGTTAGTCTCCATTTTAGCATTTCAGTTAGTCTCCATTTTAGCATTTCAGTTAGTCTCCATTTTAGCATTTCAGCTAGCCTCCATATTGACATAACCGGTATCCTAACTTTGGACATTACTAGTAGCCTACAATACTGCTAACCTATATTTTAACATTACTGCTAGATATCTTATAATCATGTCTGAAACAAAATGCTTACTTCTGGTGTCCTATCAATGGTGTACACTATGTTTAGCTACCGGGAATAGGACCAGATCGTCTTTATTGGATAAAAGTTGTATCCATAATGCATGGTGAATTTAATAATACTGACTACAGTCTTGTGTCGCTTGAGGACAGGAATATGTGCTGATAAATACAGTAAGCGATTTTGCTGTTGTGTGAACATCATAGAGTACTTACACTAACCTAGGCTGCAGTAAACTGTTTTTACTGCAGAAAGAGTACTCTCTAAAATAACGATAAAAAGTATGGTGTAGTGAAAACATAAACCAGTAACATAGTTGTTTATTATCTTAATCAAGTGCCATGTAATGTACATAATTGTAGGTGCTACACTTTTACACCAGCATCACCACAAACACATGAGTAATGCAATGCATTGCAATGCTATAACGGTTATGATGTCACTAGGTCATTGGAATTTTTAAGTTCCGTTATAATCTTATGCAGGATGAGACCACTGTGATTTATGTGGTCTGTCGTCGATCGGAAGCTCATTATGCAGCGCATGAGTGGAATTTAAAGAATTTAAATGTCAAGCAAACATTTCTGGTCTGATTCTGAGTGCAGAGCAGGTTTCATGCCGGGTCAGTGATGTATGTCCCCCTGGAGGAGTCCGTCAGGTGTCGTCTTAGCCAGACGGCGGTGTGGGCAGCGTCTGTTGTATCACGGTGCTTCGACGGCGCCTCTCCATCTCTCGTGGCTTCACCCCCCATGCAGGTCCTGCAGCAAGCCTGGCCGTTTGTGGGCCAGTACCTGGAGAAGCTGCTGGTGGAGAGCATCGCTCCCTCCATCCGTTCCAGCAGCGCTCACCTGCAGACTCTCAGCTTCACCAAGATTGACATGGGACGCAAGGTAACGTCATGCGCCGGCATGCTGTAGGAGCCAGAGTCTCCCTGTTCATGACGGCCCAGAGGGTTAGGCTGCTGTGCCTGTGATCAGAAGGTCAGCAGAGTGATGTCACCATTGGGCTTCTTGGCAAAGGCCTTATAATCCAGTTGCTCCAGGGCCTGTCTGACCCACCCCACATTTAATGACTGCTTTTTCAAAAATGGACATCGCTTTAAATAAACATATCTGCAAAATAAATGCGATTGTTATATTGCTAGTATGTTTAGCGATGGGATTGTCGTGATTTGTTTTGTCACATAGACCTTCAGGTTTCCTGTTTTGGCCTAATTGCTGGTGCATGGTGAGATTGGTGTTCTCTGTGTTTATCTGTCTCCATGGCGACGGTGGTCTGCAGCCTATGAAGGTAGTCGGGGTGAAGGTCCACACAGAGAATGACAAGGGGCAGATCCTGCTGGACCTCTATATCAAGTGAGTCTGCTCCTCATCACATGCAGATGTTGATCATATTGGACATGATTTCCATAATAAGTTACCTTTTTGCATTAGTTATGTAGGGGATGTCGAGATTGATGTGGAAGTCAAGAGGTATTTCTGCAAAGCAGGAGTGAAGGGGATACAGGTATGGAGCTGCTTCTGGTTACGGCTTCACCGCGGCCCGATGGGCTCTGGGCTCACTTTCTCTGCTTCTCCGCCGCCAGCTTAAGGGCATGATGAGGGTGATCCTGGAGCCCCTGATTGGCGATGTCCCCATAGCTGCTGCGGTCACCATGTTCTTCATCAAAAGGCCAGTAAGTAGCTCACAGTGTCAGTCTACATCCACCAACATGATGTTCTCTCATATGGCCGTAAGTCACCCTGCACTCTGCTGGCTCCTGTCTTACCCAGACACTGGACATCAACTGGACTGGCCTGACGAACCTACTGGACGTTCCAGGGCTGAAGTGAGTGAAGTGGAGTGGAATATTTGTAGTGCTGGTCCTCAAGAGGACTGTAATTACCATTTATCTCTGATGTGATGTGAATTAGCCTCAATACAATCTTTTGGCCTTGCTGAGAATTAATTTTTTCTTCTCTATATCTGATTAGACTCAGAATTCTTGATTATCTATCTAAAAATGCCTTGGTCTTTTATAAGGAGAATTCAGGTAGCATTGCTGATTCCCATGTGGCTGCAAACGGTTCTGTTTGTCACTTAACATGTACAGCTAATGGCTTTATTAAATGGGTGGTTATTCTCCTGCTATCAATATTATTTCCTGTACGAAACAAGCAGCATGTCAGTGCAAATATTGTTCTAATTTTCAAGCTTAAAATGGGCGTGTTGATCATTTACTGTAGTGTCATGTCGGATAAGATGATAATGGACGCCATCGCCTCATTCCTGGTGCTGCCCAACCGTCTGACAGTGCCCCTGGTGGCTGGCCTGCCCGTCGCTCAGCTGCGATCTCCCCTTCCAAGGGTAACGCCTTCGATATATGTACTGCCATGCCCATAGTTTCTGCAGAAGCATAGCAAGCAGGCAGATTTGATTGAGAAACTAAGTTAACTGTGGTGTGTGGTTCAGTGGTTTAGGATGCTGTGCTGGCCACCGTAAAGTTGTCGGTTCAGATCCCGTGGTGACACAGTGATGTTACTGAAGGGCTCTTGAACAAGGCTGCTGCTCCAGGAACTGGCTGCCCCTGCCTTCTCAGTTCTACATCTGCTGACTTGCCATGTTGGAGGACCTCTGCTAGATCCATTAGACCAGTGTTTCCCAACCCAGTTCTTGAGGAACCCCGGACAGTTCACGTTTTTGCTCCCTCCCAGCTCCCAGCCAATCAGGAACACCAAATACCTGGTACAGGTGCGCTGGAAGCCGAGAGGAAGCAAAAATGTGGACTGTCCGGGGTTCCCCGAGGACTGGGTTGGGAAACACTGCATTAGACTAAAACAAAATATGTTGACATTGTCTGTATTGTTGCTCTTGCCCGCTTGCCTTCAAGCCGCCATCTTGGTTGTGTTTAGGGTGTAGTACGCATCCACCTCGTGGAAGCTCAGGATCTTGCGGCCAAAGACAGCTACGTGAGGGGGGTGACGGCGGGCATCTCAGACCCCTATGCCGTGCTCCGCGTGGGACCACAGAGCTTCACCTCACATCATGTGGACAACAACCTCAATCCTCAGTGGGGGGAGATGTATGAGGTAGGATGGGGGGCGGGCAGAGCATCATGGACTGGGAGCTGCTGGAAGCTGCTGTCTGCCTTTAATGGGACCAAGATGGGGGGGGCGGGGGGGTATCCAGACCTTCAGGATAGTTAAGGAAAATCTGAAGGATAACCGGGGGGGGGGGGTCATGTAATGAAATATGCATCAAGCTGTTTATTATACAAACCAGGCCAATTTAGTGTCTTTTGTCTAACATTTGGCCATATTTTGAATGTTACAGCATAAGCCCTGTCCAGCAGATATATAACTAAAATGAATAAATCAGAAAAATTAAACACATAGATCGATAATAAATAAAATATATTTCCTTTTTTGTGTATATTACTAGATTATCAGTGTGGTTTATGTAAATGTCAATTTTAATGACTTTCTTAATGAACGATTTAACACAGTGATGTTAAATCATTGCGCCTGCAGTGTCCATGCTGTGTGTCTGTCAGCACATCGGACATTTGTGCGTCGCAGTCATGCCGGCTCTGTGTGTGACTGTGTGTCAGGTGATTGTCCATGAGGTGCCTGGTCAGGAGTTGGAGGTGGAGGTGTATGACAAAGACCCAGACCAGGATGATTTCCTGGGGAGGTACATGCCCCCTGTCTCCCATCTCTCACCACCATCTGCTCGTCACCATCATCACCACAGAAACACAGGACAATGGAACTTGTCTCCGTTTTTTCTGGCCCTTTGTTTTGAACCCTCCTCTTGTGGTTGTCTGCAGGGTGACGGTAGACCTTGGCATGGTGAAGCAGGCCCACATTCTGGATGAGGTGCGTTTGGAACCCCTTTGGGACGTGGCCCATGAAGCAATTAGCAGATTTTAATATTGTTTTTAAGATTCTTAATCCTCTAGGTAGGATCTTATTTGTTTAAAATGATATTATTGTTATTATTTAGATGCTGTCAAGTGGACGGTTGTATTTCAGTTTCTAAGTTCATACTGGCCGACTGTATTCCACATCTTCTCCTCCTTTCTGTCTCTGGCGTTACAGACCAGGAATCTTGTTTGGATGTTTGGTTCCACTTTACAATAAGGCTCCCTTTTGCCACTCGGTCGTAACTCATTAATAAAAAGAAAACATGCATGTTTAAAATTGTCTAGTAATAATTTACAAAGTGTTACAACCTAACTAATAACCAGATTATAAACCATTCATAAACTCTTCAGCCTTATTGTGAAGCGGTGCCGGATGTTTTGTCGATTTAAGCCTGATCTTGACGTTTCTTGATCATTTGCATCAGTCATTGGGACATAAATCAAATCAAACAGCACCGTATAAAAACACACAAAAAATGAAAATATTGTTTATATGTAACGTATTGCTGTAATTTTGCATGCTTTTAAAAGCTCTCCCTTGTCTTTCATTACAGTGGTTCCCACTGAAGGACATTGATACAGGGCGTCTCCATCTGAAAATGGAATGGCTCTCGCTGCTGCCCTCTAGTGACAAGCTAGAGCAGGTTAGCTCACAGAAGACCTTCAGTGTGGCGTCGAGTCGCCTGTCCTGCTGCGTTACACTGTTCCTGCCGCCACATCTCCTTGTTCTTGTTTCAGGTGATTGAGAGGAATAAGACAGTAGCTGTGAAAGCCAGCAGTCGCCCCTCAGCTGCCATCCTGGCTGTGTACTTGGACCGCGCTGAGGAACTTCCTGTGAGTCATATACCTGCTTCCTGTTTCCATGGGACCCAGTCACTTCCTGTGGGTGCAGGGTAGGCTTTGGCCACTGCGCACAATAACAGCCCCATCCTCACTCTTGGGTGTGGTTTTTTGTGGGCATGTCGAAACCAATCCCGGCCAAGTGAACCCGTATGGCTGTAAACTCCTCCCTCAAGAAGATCAGTGGTCTTCAGCTGCTTCTACTCACATGCTCCTGCCAGTTGTCACGTTGCCATGGGATCTGGCTGTTATCAGGACCGCAGGGAGGGGAACAATGGGGCAGAAGCAGCTGCACACGCCCTCGGCCATGCTTCAGATGCTTGGAATTTCTGTCCTCCTTTTAGCCTTTGCTGTGTTGCTTACTGTTTTTCTGTTGGAAAAATGCATTGCAGATGAAGAAGGGCAACAAAGAGCCCAGCCCCTTGGTGCAGCTGTCTGTGCAGGGGGTCACTCGGGAGAGCAGGGTGAGTCGCATTGCTTGGCTTGTTTATGGTCTTGCATTCTGTACACACAGTGCTATCAGATACGCCAGTCTGCGCTTTTCAAGGTCACTGTCGTTCTGCTCTGGTCAGATGTGCGCTGAGACCACAGACCCCGTGTGGGAGGACGCCTTCACCTTTTTCCTTCACGTCCCCAACCAGCAGAACATCGTCATCCAGGTATCACGCCAGATACGGTGAAGTCACCTGCTACCCAGTTACTTTCTGTGTGATTGATCAAGCGGCCAAATTTTGAGAGATCAATGTATTGATATTCGCAAATTTCATGTTGTTTCTTCTCATTGTCCTGCTGCTGTCTTCAGTGAACGTTTTGTCCAGTTTTCTGGGTAGTATCACACACACCTTGCCGATCTGGTCTTTCTTGTAAGCCCCTCTGATGTCTGTCCACTCCTCTCTGTCCCATTCTGGTTCTCTGTTAGGGGGAAGCGCGTGGCTCAGTGGGCTAAGCCTGTGTGCTGTGAGGTGTAAAAACAATTTCCCCATGAGGGACGATAAAGGATTGATTCCGGTTCTTCCTCTCAGGTGAAGGACAGTGACCGGGTCCAGCTGCTCGGCAGCCTGTCCATCCCACTGTCTCGCCTGCTGGCCAACCATGACCTTTCTGTGGATGACTGGTTTCCACTGGCTGATGCCAAGCCTACTAGTCGCATCTCTCTTCGGGCTGTCCTAAGGGTGAGGCCACTTCCACGTCATGCTCTAGATCAGGGGTGGGGAACCTGTTCCATGGAGGGCCGGCGTGGGTTAGGGTTTTTGGGATGACCTCTCAATCAGCCAATAATAAAGCAGTGGTTCTCAGCTCAAGTCCTGGCCTATTGATTGGCTGATTGAGAGGTCATCCCAAAAACCCACACCCATGCCGGTTCTCCACGGAACAGGTTCCCCACCGCTGGTCTAGATCCATAGTGAGGTTCCTTAATGAATGACCGATCAGTCCTGCAGTCCTTTATGGACAAAAGTGGTTTAGAATGTCCTGGATCTCTGCCAGAGGGCTACACTAACAATGGCCCTTTCTTTCATCCACTCGCCATTGTCTCAGTTATCAGGAGTCTCCAAATGCCACCCTCTTCCGTTTCCTAGGTGCTCTGGCTGGATGAGGAAGCCGCCCTCCGGGCGCCGAAGCTCTGGCTCTCCGGTTCCCCGTCTGAGGGCGTCGCTGCGGAAAGACCCCAGCACACGTCCCCTAGTGACGGCTTTGCTACCGAGGTAAGTGGCAGAATCATGTTCCACGATGGTCTGCGGTCCGCCGTACTGCGTCACTCAGATGCTGCACTTTCCATCCTCTAGGGGGTGCTGCGGATTCATCTGGTGGAGGCACGGAATCTGATCGCCAAGGATAATCTCATGGGCGGCATGGTGAAGGGGAAGAGCGATCCCTATGTGAAGACGCGCGTCGGGGGAAAGACCTTCCGGAGTCATGTGGTCAACAAGAATCTGAACCCCACCTGGAACGAGCTGTATGAGGTACAGCCTGTCCAGCCCACCTGCCCAGGGTACACTGCACACCCATTGCTGTTAAGAATGAGCTGAGGTCACCGTCGGGACCCATTTGCTGTCGTTCCAGGTGATTCTGACCCGAGTGCCGGGGCAGGAGGTCCAGTTTGACTTGTACGATGATGATGTCGGCACGGATGAATTCCTGGGGAGGTGAGTGAGCCCTTTAATTCAGGTATATGGTGTTTTGGTTATAGACGGCCTGGTTAATTATAACATCCTTCTGTGTGGGCAGGTTTAAGGTCGGCTTGAGTGACGTTATCCGCTCACAGCATGTCGACCAGGTGAGGGTGTGTCAGAAGGTGCTGTGATGGGATCCATACATACTCAGTGCAGTTTTTGTGGAGTTTTGTTTGACACCGTATGGAGGATTGCCTTAGTGATGACTCACTGCGTGTCTTTTCCTGTGGGGGTCCGCGTCAGTGGTACACATTGAATGATGTGAAATCCGGCAGCGTCCACCTGGTCCTGGACTGGATGCCTGCTGTTGTGGATCCTGCCTGGCTGGATGAGGTCAGACTAAGCTAAGCTCTCCATAATCCTTTATCTGCAATTGTGTGAAGAGAGGAGCCTGAATGCACTTACTGCACACTCTGCGAATTTACCAAACCCTCAGGTCCTGAAGCTCCAAGCCCAGAAGTCGTACCAGAACAAGGCCGTTCCCTCTGCCGCCCTGCTCTTTGTGCACGCGGAACGCGCCCACGCCCTGCCTGTAGGTACACCTTTCCCGAGTTCCCACAATTCCCAAAGTTTGTTGTCTGCTTTTTGTCTGCTTTCTTTAGCTTTGATGAGTCAGATATATTTGTGTAGGTATGTGATCATATACAGTAAGTATGAGATCTAACCAGCCAGCATTGTACAGTAAATATTAGGTAACTACAGTTTAATTGGTTTGCCTTTAAGAGAAACATGGTATTTTTTCTGCAAGGTGTTTTGGGTCATGCTGTGAAATATGTACCACTTGTTAATTCCTTTTTTTTTAAATGACCATTCACACCTGCTACTGTCATTGGTACTTAAAATATTGAGGGTTAATTTTGAAGGTAATCTGAAGTAACTGGTGCTGAATTGATATGAAGAAGATGAAAAATAAAATTTTGCTGGATAACATTTTGGGGCTGTGGGGAGGGGCAGGGATGGGCAAGGACAAAAACAGAGAGGCGAAGGCTGGCGGCCGAGCAGGAGGAATCCGGGTGTTTATATTCCAAGATGGATCCTGCTAGACTGAGGAGGTGAAGGTTATGAGAGTGAGAAGTGAGGAGGAGGTGAGCGGGAGGTGGTGTGTGAGGGGGAGGTGAGGGTTACATGAGGGGGAAGTGAGAGGGAGGTGGGGGTGAGGGGAAAGTGAGAGGGAGGTGAGGGGGAAGTGAGGGGGAAGTGAGAGGGAGGTGAGGGGGAAGTGAGAGGGAGGTGAGGGGGAGGAGAGAGAGAGGTGGGGGGATCATGGCAGCACGGCTAAGATTTGCAAAGATGCATCTGAAGGGATGTCAAGATTTCTGGAACAATGACGATGAGTCACCACAGCGGTGAATCAGCCAGCCGGCGCGGTGGAGGAGGGCTGTGCTTTGGGATTGTTTTGCAGCGAAGGCACTCGGCCTCCTTGTAGCCATGCAGTCGACCTTGAGCCCCTTTCTTACAGCCTCTGCATTGTTTCTGTGCCTAATGTTAACAGTGTCGTTGGAATTCGCCCTATTACGCCATCATTTGAGGGCTTCTGAGAAAAACTGAATTAAATGTAACAATTAGCAGATCTACTGGATCGGTGAAAACAGTTTTGAAAAAGTCCAAGATAAACCCTCAGCCTCACTGAGATCCTGTTTGGTATCATTTCTCTGTAACGTTACCGCCTTTGTACCTGATATATTATATGATATGACAGACCTCAAAAGTCTGATTTCCGGCAGTTTGCTCTCGCTTCCTGTTGTGCCAACAAACATCTGAGCTGTGTCAGTGTGTCAGACTCACTGCATTGTTGGCATTGCTCCACCTTGTGGGCTGTTCTGAGACGAGGAAGAGGACAGAATGCAGGTGCCACTTGAGCAGGAAGATGCACTGAACACATGAACACACAGACCACGCGGACAGGAGTGCGACTCCATTTCACGCTCACTGACTTTCGGAAGATATCAGAATCACGTCGGCATGTTTACGGGATTGGTCCCGTTTCAGTGCAGGAAATGGGATTCATGAAGTATTAGATCTGTCATCAGTTAAATGACCATAAATTATTCCGGCACAAAAAAAACATTACAAGAAAAGTGAAGTGCGAGTGATGGCTTCTGTTTCTCTGGAGGATCTCTGTAGATACATAGGTAGGCGTCCCCACAACATCCAGTGAGCATCTGACAGGTTAACAGTGGGGCCTTGGGATGGGGGGGCAGCTGTTGATACTGTTGTGTTGCCCCCCCCACTCATTGTTTTGCTTGCCCTTCTTCTCCATCTTGTGAGCAGTTAAAGAAGAGTGGAAAGGAGCCGATGGTGGGGGTGGAGATCATCCTGGGAGGAGTGTCCTACAAGACCAAGGTATGTCCCTCATGATTTTTGACTCAAGTTTGGCAAACAGGTTAATGTGGTTGTCAAATCCAGTTTCTTCCAGCTTAGAACCAGCTCAGAACTTACACTGTTCCTCTCTTCAAGTGACCTTGAAATAGTCACACATACATTCATCTTCTCAAGGCTTGATTACTGCAACTATCTGTATACTGGAATTAACCAGTTTTTCCTGGCCCACTGTCAGCCTGTTCAGGATGATGCAGCGAGGCTTCTCACAAGCTAGAAGGGGTGACATAATCCCTGTCCTTACCCAGACTGCCCCAGTCCACCTTACGGTTGATTTTAGGATCTTCCTGTTTGTCTGTAAAGCCTCCAGTGGCTTAGCTCTCTTGTGTTTGTCCCTACATAACCTCCAAGCTTCTTGGGTCATCGGAAATTCTGATAATCCCTCGCTTCAAACGGAAGCTCAAAGGTGACCGTGTGTGGTCACAGCACCCAGACTGCGGAACAGTCTCCCCCTGGCCAGCAGATTGGCTCCCTCTGTTCATTTCTTTAAATCCCGTCTTAAAACACTTTTTCATTCTCCAGCGTTTAAGTCAGATTATCTCCTTTCTTATACTCCTATTCTCAATTTTTATTTATTACTATTATTGTCAATTTTTTTCTTCTTTTCCTTTCTTTTTGGTGATCCTCTCAGCACTTTGGTCAACAAATGTTGTTTTTAATTCTGCTTTTTAAATAAATGTGACCTTTGACTTTGACTTTCGCTGCTGTGGTCACTGGCCTCTGACTGTGCAAATAATACACGACTGTTTTCATCCAACATTAGAAATAGGAATATGTCTGTGGTGTGAAATTAGTCTATTCAAAACAGAATTTCATTTCTGGGTGCTATATTACTGCTGTAATTTTCAAATTAAGTTGTGTGATTGAAATCCAGAATTTCTATTGCATCTATTTTGAGTTTGCATTGCATTTTAAAAAGATGTAATTCAGTATTAAACATGATATGCTCCCATTTAATTTATTCAGCACTTTGAACCTTCATTCGACTTCATTACAGACCATGAAATGATGTCCTGCTGCATGTAAGACAACTTTCTCAAGTGACCTCTATTCATCTCCTTTTCATCTTAAGGTGTGTGATCGTTCCACCTCTCCTAAATGGAGTGAGTCATTCTCCTTTCTTGTACGTGACCCCGCAGAGGACATCCTCACAGTGAAGGTGAGGCAGCTTCTCACTCTTTTTTGATGTCTATATGTACATGTTTGCTCAAAACCAGTTTTGATGGACCCACCTTACTTACATGCAGATATTCGTGTTGTCAGCTTAAAGTTATATGGTCAACGCTGAGGAAACAGGGTGCGGTGATATCAACAGTTTATTGACTAGCAGCAAACAAATTAAATGCAGTGGCGTGAAATTTAACACACTGTATTTTCACTTACTGATGGTATTGCAAATTAGCATATCTCTCCAACATCTGTCTTTAAAGTGTTCAGTTATTTCTCTGCTTTCCCGTTGGTTGATTATTGGACAGATGTTAAGGGAGCGTTTCGTGGCCCCCAAACTATGGAACTCTCTTCCACAATCTGTTCCTTCTCTTCCATCACATCTGAACTAAAGTCATTCCTCTTCCATGAACATCTCTCTATTGTCTCTTCCTCCTTTACTAATTACTGATCCCCCCCAACCTTGGGATCATGAAAGGTGCTATATAAATGTAACATTATAATTATTATTAGTATCATCATTATTTTTGTAGTTATTATTTACCCTATGGTATATCTATGTCTCTTTTCTCTCTCCATTCTACATATTCATTTTATTCCACCGCCAAACTACCTAATTATAATAATTGATTGGGTGTGCTGTGCTGAAAGTTGAATATAATGGTAATGCAGGCTGGAGGTCAGGAGGACCTGATGTAAAGCAGCTGATGCGTGTGACGGCTTCACAGTGTGTGATATATGCAACTGGGAATTTGTACTGGGTCTAGGATCTCCACCTTGATGAAAGAGCCACGGCAGCTTTGGCTTCTTGGAATGTGAACTGGTAATCTTCTGGCCCTGCTCTGGGTCACATACCTACAGTAAAATGGACAGTAAAACGGTGGAATAGCAATGAATGTCTTCCTCTTGGAACAGCTTTCTCATAACTGGGGCCTGGCTCTCGGCTCGCTCTTCCTGCGAGTCAAAGATCTGCTGTCGGTACCAGGCCTGGTGCTGGACAGCTGGCTGAGTATCGATGGGGCCTCAGCTGACAGTGAGATTCTACTGAGGGCTGAACTGAAGGTGAGAGTTTAGCTTCACACAGCTACATGCAAGCCATCCCCTATGTGTCAACGCCTGTGGTTAGAAGGACTACGGAGTTCCTGTTTTCTTTCATGGTTGTTGCAGACATTGTTACAAAGTAGGGAAAGCTGTAGCAAATTGGAAGGTTTGCTGGCTCCTAGCTGGATGGCACACAGAATGGACAGGGAAGGAACTGAACTTGAATACATTATTTCCTGGATGTAGGACATATGGGGATTAATTGTGCTTTGGTCAATGACATTATACAGACATAATAGAACAGCTTGTACAAACAAAACAAACAAGGCACCTTCACACTCCATGCATGGAATTTCTGATGAGCTGTAAAGTTGTGACCAGATTCCTATTGACACGCCGTCGCACCCCCAGCTCCTGTGTTCCGCTGCCGCAGACGGCAGTGGGGGGCAAGCAGATGTACCCAGCCTGCCGGATATCCTCAGCTCGAAGACAAAGAGTGATGCCGTCGACCCAAACAAGGGGAGACTCCCCACAGCCAAAGAGGGGCTACAGCAGAAAGCAGGGGATTCTGGGTAACATATTATGCTGCTTCGTCTCCATGGTATGACAGCATTGGAGACACAGAGTGAACCTGGGTCTTCCTAAGTTCCTCATTCTTCTGTGTGCTTTTAGGCATAAAGAGACTGACTCTGTTAGTGCCGTGTCACCGCTCCCACTCTCCCCGACTGGGCCAGGGCATAAAGAAGAATTACCTGAGGACAGTGTGGGCAAACAACCCTACCAGACTACCCCCAACTCCAACTTTGCTACTGAGGTAAGACTGAAGATGGTGGAAGATGATGGCGCAGGAGGTAGTGCTGTTGTTTGGCCACCAGAGGGTTGCAGGTTCGAGCCCTGGTTCCTCCTGACCCCATCAAAGTGTCCTTGAGCAAGACGCTGAACCCCAAATTGCTCCTGGTGAGCAGGTTGGCACCTTGCATGACAGCCTCCGCCACCGGTGTATGAATGTGTGGTATGGATGGGTGAATGTGAGGCATGTATTGTAAAGTGCTTTGAGTACTTGTAGGAGTAGAATAAATGATATGTAAATGTAGTCCATTTACCAAATCAGTAATGTAATATGTATCTTGTTTAAAACTCTGCATACTATAAATGAGTACGGTTGATGTACAGTAATGATGTTTGTCCTGTAGGGGGTGCTGCGCATTCACCTGGTAGAGGCCCAGAATCTGATTGCAAAGGATAACCACATGGGGGGCATG
>JAODJU010000088.1:1205807-1219721 GCA_026776725.1 Gnathonemus echidnorhynchus
GTTTTGAGACTTAGCGTAAATTGCCATAGCAACATGTCTCGACTAAAACCTACCCACCTTTCGTAGTACGGGTTAATTGTGAAGTTACACCACACATCATCAAGTTACTCGCAAAGTTACCCCGATAAGCCAGTTACCCCGCTTCGTAGTACAGGCCCCAGGTCCAATTCAGAGCATAACAATGAAAACCATGTTCTTAAATAAATAAATTGGGGGGTTGTAAAGATTTCCTAGCATTTATATATTTATGTTCTGATTAATTCGCGTTAGAATTAGATAAAATTCTTGAAATACTCATTTAGCAACTAAAGTAAGAAAATGTGGGTGACTTCTCTAAAATTACTTCAATGGTTGACATTTTCCAAAGTGAAATTTTGCCATAAACTTTCCTCAGTCTTTATAATGCAAGTGAAATATACTTTGGATGTGACTGGTGGTCTTTTTATTTTCTTGTTCAGAAAAAAATTCCAGTGCCGGCCAGTGGACTGGGGTATTCCGGAGGCTCCAAGCCACAGGACCAGGGTGCCATCAAGAAAAAGCCTCAACACCACCGAGCAGCGAATGGTACACTCTCCAGTGCAGGTGCCACTGGGAATACTCAGAATGCTGGGAGTGCTCACTGGCAGCCTAAGGAAGGCAGTGATGAGGAGAAACACAATGCTGAATATAGCAAAAGGCCCATTCAAGAAGATACAATGGAATGTCGTGTTCCTGTCTGCCACTATAGTCACCTGTCCAGCGCCTACAGAAAGGAAATGGATGACATAGAGGAGAAGTTTGGAGTCAAATTTAAAGATGTTGTTTTAGTTTCGATTGAAGCAAATGATCAGAAGAAGAAGGAGCTGGCCCATCAAGCATTTACTGAGCTTGTCCAGAGGTGTTGTCTAAACTTTGAGATTGTTACCCTCCCCATAGCCAACCTGGAACCAGACAACCTGACAAAGATGCTAAAAGAAATTCAAAAGAATGAAGAGGCCAAGCTCAAATTGAGCGTGTCAGTGCAGGGATACCATCTGAGTGGTCCAAGCAAGAGCGTCAAGGAATTTTTGAAGAGAAACTTGTCCACCACAGCTGCAGGAGCCAGTAGGGATAAACAAGCAGCTGATGATGAAGAAGATAAATGTCCAATATGCTTGGATAAATTCACGAATAAGAAGAAATTGGGTTGTTCACATGTGTTTTGTTCATCTTGTTTGGATGGTGCAGTCAAAAGTATGGGGCCCCAGTGTCCTGTGTGTAAAGGAATATTTGGACTGCTGGTGGGAGACCAGCCTGATGGAAGAATGAATCACTATGTCATGCGCGGCACACTTCCTGGATTTCAGAAATGTGACACAATTGTAATTAATTATCGGATTCCTGATGGTATACAGACGGTAAGAAACAAAGTTATCATATAATTTTCAAGTTCTTAGAGGGCTTTAGCATAAACATGTTGATTTTCAAATGGCACAGTTGCTCAATGGTTACGACTGTAGTCTCCAAACTCCAGGTTGATGGGTTTGAATCCTGCCCCCAAGCCGCAGGTGCGGAGAGATGTTTTGAGCTCAGGGTGCCGAGAGTCAGATCTGACTGGAGATCTTTTGTTGGCAGCTGTCAGCAGCTAACAACAAGATAACAAGCATGAAAACACAGTTTTAAGCTCTAGTCGTGGGCATCCTGCCCTACAGTATTGTGACATTGCATTACTACCAACAACCAGAGGGGGCACTGAAGCACACTTGGCAGCCGCCTTCCAACACTACTGGCCCATGCTGTATGTGAAGCTGTCATGTAGGTTGTACATACAGTTATGTAAATTGATTCTAAGTTGCTCAGTGTGTGTGGACTAGTATCCTGCTCATGGTCTCATCTGTCTTGTGCCCTTTGCCGTCTGGGCTTTGAAAATAACTGTACAATTTAGAAGTATGCTTGTGTATCTCCTATAGTTTAACATAATAACCATTCTGTAATCTCTGTTTGAAATCTGGCTGTAGGAAAAGCACCCAAATCCGGGGAAGAGGTTCAGTGGGACAGAAAGACAGGCTTATTTGCCAAACAACCGTGAAGGAAAAGAGGTTCTGGAGCTGCTGAAAAAGGCATTTAACCAGAAGCTGATCTTCACAGTTGGGGTGTCCCGGACCACTGGGCAGTCAGACACGGTCATCTGGAATGACATTCACCATAAGACCAGCCAATGGGGAGGACCCCCCAGGTGCCAGACATTTAGGATATGGGACTGTCCTTGTGCACTGAGTTTACCTGTCACTGCTGCCCATCTTCTTGGCTTGTCTCTCTAATATTCTGATTTGTTGTCCCCTCCCTTAGTTTTGGCTATCCTGACGATGGATACCTTCTAAGAGTGAAAGAGGAGCTGAAAGCCAAGGGCATCAAGTAATGAAGTTCTGGGACTGAGATGGATGCATATATACAAAAATCACATATAGAATGGAACCATTCGATTATTCTGAACATAGTTTTACTTTACAGTGCTTAGACTTTAACAGATAAAATTGTGTTCATAATACCACTGTACAGATTAGTAGGTATATTACTTAAATCAATGTACGATCATTTTTTTTTAGAATCACTTGTAGATTATAAATTATTTTGTCAAATGAATATTAAACAAATTTTTATTTCGAAAGCCGGTTAAAAGCCAAGTTAAGAGGAAAGAAATGTTATGATCGGAAATGTTAAAAAGGTGCTATTAAAGATGCGACCAGCAGATGGCGAAAGCGCGTGTTTCTTTCGCTTTACTCTGACTTGTGCGCGATGGACACGCAGATACTAAAAGCGAAAAGTTATTCGGAATGGAGGCGGGTCCGTGGGGCTCAGTGCGCACTTACGGTGGAGGGGAAATCCAAGAAAGAGTCGTTCCCACAACAGTAATGAATGGGAATTTGGATTTCCACGAAGTTTGGAGAAACTAACAGCGCAGCATTTCGGTAAAAAGGACCAAAACTCATTGCAAAACATGGAGTGTTTGAAGATATTTGGCTTTGGAAGATAGAATATATGTAAAATCTAAAGGGATTACACATTTAAATGTCTTCATACATAACACTGAGAAAGTATGTAGAAAATGATTACATTGCCTTAATATAAAGCGAACTAAGTGAGATTAAAAATGTTTAAAAATTGGATGGATTCGTTTATTTTAATTTTCGTGGGGTTTTGGTCAGTTTCCTGAGACATCACTTTTGCCTGAGACTGAAAGAAGAGCCCCGAATCTGTATTTCGGTCCAAACTGAAGGACAGTTTCTGAAAATGGGGAATACTGAAAGTGTGGACGGCCAGGGAGATGTAAAGCCTCACGTCATGCAGTTAAGAGTGCCGATGCCCGACAGCGGAGAGCTGGAGGAGCGCTTTGCCCTAGTCTTGGTAAGCAAACGCGTGGCTTCATCTTACTGTCAACATTTTTTTTTAACAGTGTACACTTTTGCTAGATCCAAATTGTCTGTCCCTTGTGGATAATACCCGTTTAAATAACATTTTAATTGAATTACTCGACCTTAAATACACCTTTAAGTATGGCTATATATAAAAACGCGGACACAAATATATATAAATCCTAAATCTCGCTATTTCCTCTTTTAAGCAATTCATTTTAATTTAATAAAAATAAACTAGATATTATAGACGGTTTTATTGATTAAAAAATAAATAGGGCTAAATCGGGTTAAAAATGAAACCTCCAACACGATACGCAGTCCTTAGAGACAATTTCATATATTATAAACCCTACTTTTGACAGTTTCGTTCACGTCTGCTGATATATGTAGCTAGCCGTACTACCCATCAAGACATTTCTTCAGGATAGATCATGTCGTTTCCAAAATTCCTAAAATTTAAAGAATAGGGAGTTCAAAGATAACGGGATGTCTTCTGTTAAAACCACATAAAATAAAAAACAGTGAGACGATGAAATTTTATACTACCGACAAATGCAACTCAAACTTGATCTTATAGCCTGATAAACCACTAGGAAGTCTTTCAGTGTAACATTTTTATGGCGCTTTTCTCAATGAATTTGCCTCAAAACAATGGTTTATAGTTCATCAGAATTTTGTTTTTTTTGCCTTTCATCTTTGCATACAAAAGAAATCTTTGAATCTTCAGCCATTATATGCATCTGAGGTGCTCTGGAGATGAGAATAGAAGGAAGACGATTTTGACAAGTTTTCTCACATTGTAAGTTCTGTGTTTTCTCCTTAACACATAAATGTTAGGAGTCGCTTGCTGCCAGTTAGCATGCAGAGTGATACTTCCTGTCATTGAGGTGAGAGGTGTGTCTCTGCTCCTCTGCTGCTTTCCCCAGATTGCCGATTCCCAGGGACTAAAAGCAGAGCAGTGAATGACAGCTTACCAGCCTGGCTCCTCAAGCCTAATCTCTCCCTCCATTACTTTTTGTGGATGGTGTTTAATCCAAAGAATTTGCCCTCTGCAGAAAAGTTCAGAAACATTCCAAACCGTTTTCTGAAAAAACTGAAAAGACAAACATCTCAAACTGAGTTTGAAGGCCCACATTAATAGCTGCTTCTTGGTGTAATACAAGAGATGTAATATCCTTAATCACAACATCATTTTATTTTATGAAATAGTAAGATCATAAAACCAATATTTTGATGGCATTATTAAATTGTGTAATTTATTCTACATTGTGTCATTTCTGTCTTTGGATGGACATTGTACTCATCCAACCCAAAATAAAAATGTTATTCATCAGGATCAATTCAGTTTCTCAGCATATCATGCGGGTGACTAGTTGTGTGTGACACCAACATGATCATTGTAATCAAGGTGGATGATGGACTGGAGAGAACCTTTATCACATCGTTACTTGAAGCTGATTGGGGATTGTTGCAACACTTGAATGTGGGATTGAGTGTACTGGAATCCGTGTACTGGAATCCTTTTGCAGTGGAGACTTGAGGTTGCAGTCGAAACGAAAAGCATCTTGAAAGATGCACTGCCGTTTATTCCTCCTGCCATCTTGAAGTGAACTACCAACAAAAAATGGGTCCCTAAGGGCAGAGGGACCGAGTAACCATGGGATTGGATAGACTTTCTGTTTTCTGAGGTGTGAAGTGCGTTTCTGCTGCTCTTGCATGGAAATTCCAACACAGCTTCTGGCTCTGGTCTGTAGTGCCAGGACCAAACAGGAAATACATCAAGGACCAGATCCTGGAAATCATGATAGACAAAGGATATGAATTCCAGTCAGGGATAAATGAACACCTAAAAACTCCCAAACACCACATAGAGGGGAGCAGCCACTCAACAATGTGCAGAGAACGCTACATTGTCCGCTCGCCTTTTGTCTAGAAGCTTCTGCAGTGGGGAATACACACTTCTCACTGCATCCTGCACAAGCTCCTTCCATATATCTGTCTCTTATGCTGTAATAAATGTACCCAAGATGCACAAAGGCGGTTTTAGAGTATGGCTACTCTGCCTGTTTATATTCCATTGGGAAATGAGAAATAGAGGGAAAGCCTTACTCATAAAATAATTCTGGTCTGTAAAATATCTTTGTTGCAGATCCCTCTCATTTTGCTTTACTTTGCCCCTTTGGTTTGCAGCTGTGTTCTTCAAGAGATCAGACGCTACTGTCTGCTTACTGCCTGCTGCAGTTCAGGCACTGACCAGGTTGTAGTGTCTCAGTTTCCCATAATTCAGGCTCTGTGCGTTACGTTCATGCTGGCAAACTCTTACAGTAGTGATACGTTCTATGTAATGTATACTTGGAGTACAGCTTTTTGTGTTAACAGTACTGGCTGAGTCCAGCTTGCAGCCTGAGCCTGGAATAGATCAGTGCGGGGGGGTGGGCATGAGTCACTGGCCTCAGCCTGAGAGCCACACCCTGCCTACAGGATGGTCAGGGATGAGCCGAGGCGGTTTGTGGGGTCATAAGGTCAACGCGTGAGTACAGAAGGTGAGGAGAGCAGTCACCTTCTCTCAGTGTGAGGTGATGACACTGGGCTGTCCACAGATTTTGCTAATATAATAATCGACGTCTCACTTTTTAAAAAAATACCAGGGTATTGTTAGAAAAACAGCACTTTTGCATTTAGTTTGATAAACTCGAAAACGGTGTTTAAGTCATTAGGAAACATATTCTGCTCTTAGCTGCACATTTTTCCTGGATGGGAGGCGCCGTCGGCTTTAGAATTATTCGTGACAGTTTTGGAAGGGTCGCATGGAAAGTATGACATTTGTTTTTCGAAGGATGTTTCGCTTTATGCGAATCTTTTGATGTGGAAGTGGCACCAAAATTAATAGCAAAGCTGCCAGTAGCCAGTGAGCTTCGTCCGCACCTTGGCTCTGGACACCAGCGCCACCCCCAGGCCCACGCAGGCGGGACGGCCGCTCAGACTCCCAGCCCTGCAGGCCCCAGCCCAGCCAAAATATTCTGGGCTGGTCTCACTGGGCTGGAAGGTCAGAGCCAATTTGAAAACAGGCGAGGAAGATCAGCATTACACTGCTAGAAGTACGAAGCATAATCCGTGAATGCTTGGTCTGGTAAAGAAAATAGTTTCATTTCGACTAAGTCATGCTATAAACCCTGATACAACGTTACATTTACATTTTATTTATTTAGCAGATGTTTTTACCCAAAGCATCATACATTTTTTTGAGAGAAAGCAAGGTCAGACGATCCTTGGGGAAGCTGTTTTTTTTAACAATTTATGTTAGACTTCATTTGCTGTTGGTGTGATAGGAGAATAAAAGTCTTCAATGTATTACTTTCAAAACAGAGAACTCAGTCAAAGATGTCCACAGGCCTTATTTGGACTCAGTGCTAACTGGGCTTGCACGATCCCCTGTGTACCACACAAAATGACTTCCAGAATCAAATTCTCAAGTTCTTCAGTGTCAACCCCTCGTTATCTTGGGGTTCCCAGCCTTCCACTGCCACCCCAAAGATCCTAAATCACTTGAACTACTGTATGCTGGCAGACCAGCCCTGTTTGTCCCACCTCCTTGTCCTCCAGGCCATTCTCCTCCAAAGGAGTGGGCTGCCCCGCACATTCCTCTCTCATAGCTCCAAACACTTGCACGAGCCAGTCTCCCACTGCACACTGTGGAAATGCATCTATCTCCCTTTGTCTGCAGCAGCATTCCGCGCGTTTCTGCTCTGACTAACTCCCATACTGTTTCTCGCCTCTCTTCAAATCCCCCTTTTGTGTGCACACTTCTCTTTTTGGCTGGAAGATAATGTCCATGTCTACATCCATCCATCTTTGTCCTACTCTGTTGTGCTCTTGCATAATCATACGTGTAAATGTGTGTCTGTGTTGAGGATTTGTCATTTTGGCTCAACTGGCGTTCTGTGTCTCTGCATGATTTCATAGTGGCTGAACTGGTGTGTAAACTGTTGTAGACCGAAATGGGTTGGAAGTCCAAAGAGTTGGCCGTTATTCTGCCACAGTCAGAATCACAGTTCCCATACCTCTTTGCCAACTCTTGTTCCTACAGCTTGGAAGGTTTTGTCCTGACAGACCCAAGTCATTGTTTGAGCTGTAATGGACAGAAAAAGAGGATGTAATAACGCCAGGTTGATGAGTTGGGGAATGAATGAAGACTGTTTTTCTCTATCGAGTCTTGTGGCTGAACCTTCTCCCCTGTTCCTATGTCTTGGATGCTTTTAGGAAATCATATTCCAAAAAATAATAGTCATCCAGCTTCTTGTGGTTGGATCTTACACCCAGTCACTATTCACTTGCTGTTAAAGAAGCAAATATTTTATAATAACAATAATTTAACAAGCTTTAAGATCCTACAAAACAGGCTCAAGATTGGGCTCTGTCATTTCTCACCATATTAGATTTTGTTCATCCAGGACTCTCAATCTTAACATTTCTAACATAACCCTATTTTTGGGTGGAGTGGTGGCTCTGAGGCTTGGGATCTGTACCAACAATTGGAAAGTTGCTGGTTTGAATCCTGTGAATGCCAGGAATGCCCCTGCCCCATTGGGCCCTAGAGCAGCGCCCTTAACCTGTAATTGCTTCATCCTGTATGACATTAATCTACTTCCAGCTCTGCAAGGAGGTCCTCCAACTTACAGAGAAAATTTGGGGGTTGGTGGCAGGATTGGCACTCCAGCCAATGGGAAACACTGACACTGGTCTATTCGGACTAGTGTGGTGCTGAGGTGTCATCCTCTGCACAGCTGCTCTCAGGTTCTCATCCCTGAGGTGGTTTGTCAAGTGGTGAGGGCAGCAACATGCAGTAATCAGTGTGCACTCCTTACCTCTATCTCTCTATTTTAACTGCAAAATATAGCAACCCTCTGAGTATTTGTTTGGGCTCTGGCCGAACTTGGCTCCTCTTTGCAGAGATGGAAAGTTCAGGTCCAGAAAGTACAAATCCAGACCAAGATTTTGTTTCAACCATCCACTTCAGTATTCTGTGACTGTGACTATTTAAGCTCAACTAGTTGGTTGAAACGAAACCTTAGTCAGGATTTTTACATTCAGTACCTGAACTTTCCACCTCAGTTCTCTGCAAGAAAACTTCACTTGCCGCCTGTCAGTACTCACCATCTTGTGTTCACCGCCTGACTTTTTCAGCATTGCCTGAGGCACAAACCCTCAGACAGGAGCTCTGATTGTCCCTCGAGGGCATCCTTCCTTTTTCCTGTGTTGTTGGCTTCACTGGTTCCTCAGACTTTAATCAGTTCTGTCTGTTCCAGTGTATAATTTACTTTCTTCATGTTGCCAGCGGCTGCTTATGGTGGACAATAACAGCAGGGTCCAGTTTTCTAAGAAGACCGGGCCGAACCTCATAGCTTCAGACGTGTAGCTTATTCTCTTTTAACTATTTAGAGTGAATTTAGAACTATTTAATAATACATACAATACTGAAAAATAATCTTAGACTGCCAAAGAAAATTATGATTAATTTATCTTTATATTGGTGTAAAACTATTTCTTTTTTGTCAAAGTGTGTTAGCTTAGCCATTTCAAAACCTCTGCTAAGGTAACCCCAATATTTGCAGTAACCATCCATTGTACTTATGTGTTTGTTTTGTGTACCACTAGTATACCATGTTTGGCTAATCAATACATCATCAAGTTAATTAAGTTATTTAATTAAGTGAGCTGATGGTGAAATGTAACAAACACATGGAACGGCTGGGGTGCCTCTGAGGAGAGGTTTGGGAACTGAAGTGGTGTTCATCTAGCCATCCAGCAAGAAATCAGTAACATTTTAGAGAACAGAAGAAACATTTCTTATTTTTCATTGTTATTTTTCATTTACATCTGAGCAAAAAAACGTACCACCCAGATTAATAGTGTTTAACATGTTATATGATAGCGTAAGACTTTTACACAGTAATTTAGGTAACTATCTTGATAACAAATAGGATCTTGAAAAAGAGCTGATTGAAAAGGGTTATAGACAGATGGAGTGGGGTGGTTCTTGTCTGTCCAGGAGAAAGTTTGTTTTTGTTTTTCAGCAAAAATGAACAAAATTCAGCAAAATACCTTGAAGTAAAGAGTCTGACTTGGTATTCATTTGCCCAGGAGCCTCAAATTGTTTTGTTGGTAAGGGAGGAAAAGTGGATCACTGTGCCATGGAATTGGCTTTCCTGGATGGTTGTTACCGAAGATGAATGAAAAATTCCTCTTGCCTCAGTGAAAATACAATGTGAGTACAAAATAGGACAGAGAAAATTTTATTATGAATATCTCTGTAACAAAAATTTAATGAAATGAATTCTACTAGTGAGGGTTCATAGTGACATAATGTCTGAGTATCTGAAACTGAGCTGGAGTATGAACACAGACAGATATTTGAGAAGTACCACTCTGCTCTTGAAGTCAGACAGTCATTTACCGACACAGTGATGTTATGGTGAAGAATTAGTCTGCACTGTCTGTAACAATGCAGTGATTTAAACATCTGGTGCCATTGTAAATCACTATGATGTCTACTGAATAGATCATGAGAGCTTTGATATGGAGCAGTTACTAGACAAATTTCTGAATAAGGAAGTTAACAATCCATACAGGAAGTGAGGTCATGATTTTCATTTTCATTTACATATTTAGCAGACCCTTTGTCCAAAGTGACATACAAGCAAGGAAAATAGCATATTGCAAACAATAATGCTGTCAAGGAGTCAACTAGGCCTAGCTTACAATGAATACCTAGGTGCAATTGTCAAAGTAAGAACCTAATAAGACTATTCAAGGGCCAGAAGTGCAACATATGAGAATTCAAAGAACATAAAAAAGCATCAAGTTAGCAGAGGAATTCATGGAATAGGTGAGTCTTGAACTGTTTCTTGAAGGTGGAGAGGGAGCCTGGGAAGCTCTGAGTGGCATTGGTTTGTTTGACTGATGGGGGCAAGAAGGGACAAAGGTCTTGACGAGGCTTTTTGTGGAGATGGGTGCCTCTCCATTTATGGAGCTATAAACCAGCACTTATAACTTCAACTTGATGTGAGTGCCAACAGAGAACCAAGGAGGGGTGTGACATGAGAATATTTAGGTTGAATGAATATCAGACATGCTTCAACATTTTGAATCATCTGTAGTGGTCTGACAGCACAAGCTTGTAGACCCTGCCAGTAGAACGTTCCAGTAGTCAAGTTATGAGGTAACAAGGGGCTGGACTAGAAGGTGTGATGCCTGCTGAGACAGAAAAGGTCTGATCTTTGTGATGGTGTACAGGGTAAATTCGCAGGATATGGAGACTGCTGTTATATGCTCAGCAAAGGACAGCTGGTCATCTGTCATTACCTATAGGTTCCTAGCAGACTGACTGTGTGAATAAGATAGTGTGGATGATGCAAGTTGAAGTATGACGTCATGATGGATGGAAGGACTGGCAGGGAAAACAGGAAGTTCAGTCTTGGAGAGACAAAGCTAGAGGTGATGGTCCTTAATCCAAGCTGTAATGTCAGCCAGGCATGCAGAGATCTGAGCAGAGACCGTGATGTCATCAGAGGAAAGAAGGTCAAGTAAACATGGATGTCATTTGCGTAATAGTGGTAGGAGAAGACATGAGAAACGTGACTGTTTTTCATGTAATGTTGAAAGGATTAGCTGAGGACAGCACGGTCAAGGTTTTTGGACAAGAATGAGCAAAGGGAGACTGGCCAAAAATTTTCATTCCAGGAACGATAAACTGAGGGTTTTTTATTCAGTGGTGTGACCCGACCTACTAGGTCTATAGGATGTCGAATTTGGCACAGATTCCTCCTAGCTGTCCTGAAGTTTGCTTGCTGGGCATGGATCATGCTGGAGAGCCAGGGATGATAGGGCTGTGAGCATACTGGTCTGGAGGAGAGTGGACAGATCGGGTCAAGACATGAGGTAAGCACAACAGAGTGTCAAGAGAGGAGAAATATTCAGAAGACAGGGAGAAGGAGACTGAGGCAGAGAAGCAGGTAGGGATGAAAGAGTGAAGGTTGTAATGGGAGGAAGTTCGAGGAGGAGATGCCAAAAGCAAGGTAGGGAGGAACAAGGTGAACTGAACAAAGAAGTGGTCAGAAATGTGTAAAGGGTGACAAGCAGGTACTGTTTAAGGATGAGGTCCAGTTCGTGTTCAGTATTGTGAGTAAGAGGAGAGCAGAACTAGGTCAGGCCAAATGAGGTTAGCAGGGTGAGGAAGTCAATAGCCTGGGGTTTATCAAGGCGGACGTTCAAGTCCCCAAGGATGGCAAGTGGCAACTGACATGGCTGACAGGAGCAAATCCAGTTTTTCAGTGACGTTTTCTTCTGGGTCCGGCAGGCAATAAATAACAATATGTAGTTTTTCAGGGTTGATGATGGTAAGAGTATGATATTCACATGTAGAGTACCTATAAGGAGGCAAGAGAGGGGTAATGGGGATCAACCACCCTGTCCCCCCTCCCTGTCCATTGAAACGAGGAGTATGGGAGAAATCAAAGGGAAGGGTAGCCGTATTGACATGGTCACCCATGCAACCTGCTCAGCACCTGGACACTTGTACTTTGTTTAGTATGTTGGAATATGATGTAAATTTGTGACTATTATGCCCTAATTTTAAACACATTGTTTTTTTTCCCCAGAGTTCCATGAACCTGCCTCCAGACAAAGCCCGGCTCCTTCGGCAGTACGACAGTGAGAAGAAGTGGGACCTCATCTGTGACCAGGTCCTTGTCCTTCACTGTCATGTGCTCGTCTCTGTCAGCCAATTCTGTTTGTTGAAGGCCTGAAACCGAGTCTCATTCTCTGGCTCTGTCTCGCAGGAGCGGTTTCAGGTGAAAAATCCCCCTCACACCTACATCGAGAAGCTGCGAGGCTACCTTGCTTCTGGAGTTGCTGGGAAGGTAAGCTTTAGTTTGGCTGTGTCATCTTCAATTGTTGAGATTGGTTATGTTTTCTTTCCAGTCATGTTTTTTTTCATAATTTACCATGTATGTTAACCTAAGACACAGAATAAAGAACTTATATGTGTATCTCTGCCATGTTGTTTTATGGCCTAGTGAGTTTAAATTTCACATAAAATTTGGGGCACCATTATCTGCACATTTATTTATTTTGAGTACAGTTAGTCCTGCTACAATGCATTATATTACAGCATGAATCTGTTCCAATGTGATTGAAATATTAGTACCCAAGTCCAATACAATGCGGAATCACTTTTGCATGATTGTCAGTTGCAGGGAAAGCACTACGTGAACTACAACGTGATACGGTTATAGCGAGAAACACTACTTGTGCATTGCATCACGCATTGCACAGGTTAAAGTCTTAGATTCTACATATAAAAATGTTTGACAATTTATCATATAAACACAGCATCATTTTTTTTAATTCACTTGCATTCACTTTTAGTAAACGGGCTGTAGCCATGTTGCCTTCAGTGCCCCTCTGCACACCGTAATCCGTTGCGTTTATGCTGTGTACATGCCTGGCTGCATGGTGGCTGTGGCTCACTCCTCTCGATTAATGATGGCTAAAACTATGCTTCATGAACCATTTGCTATATTTTCTGACCCCATTAGGTGGTGCTCTCTGTTCAAAAAAGGGCTCAAAGCATGCCCGAAAGTAAACCAAGAGCACAGTCTATGATGACTGTCTCATTGAATCCCTCACCCTATGATGATTGTCTTATTGAATCCCTCACCCTATGATGACTGTCTCATTGAATCCCTCACCCTATGATGATTGTCTTATTGAATCCCTCACCCTATGATGAGTGTCTCCCTGATTATCTCTCTCTAAAATGGCTGTCTCACTTGTTTATTCTGTTTCAGAAATTTCGGCGACGAATTCATGAATCTACAAAGGTGCTGCGCGAACTGGAGATTTCCCTCAGGACCAATCACATTGGGTCAGTGCCTAATCGGGCAGAACTCTGTTTAGTCCATGTCTTATGGTAAATGGACTGCATTTATATAGCGCTTTTTACCAAAGCGCTTTACAATCTATGCCTCACATTCACCCATTCATACACACACCGGTGGCGGAGGCTGTCATGCAAGGTGCAAACCAGCTCACCGGGAGCAATTTGGGGTTCAGTGTCTTGCTCAAGGACACTTTGAGGGGGTCAGGAGGACGCGGGGCTCGAACCTGCAACCCTCCGGTTGCCGAACAGTAGCACTACCTCCTGCACCACCATCGCCCCACATCTTATCTGGCTGGGTTTAAAGGTTCGCCCATCCTGTGGCTTCCTGGTGACAGTTCGCCTGCGTTTTGGATTATTTCGGGGCATTGGCGCGCACTCTGTGTGTGGCATGTGGCAACACCCTTGTTCTCCCTGCAACACAAGCCAGCGCACCCCCATGCCAGAGGCTGTCTCACTCACTGGTCCCAGCACTGCAGTGGGCAGGAAGCTTGGCTTCGGTGGATAGCGCCGCCCCAGTGGCTGGGATGCACATGCGTTCGTCTGCTAGCCACTGCGGCCCCACCTTTTCACCCTGTGGGGGGGGGGGGGGGGGGGTCGCAG
>JAODJU010000088.1:1319332-1330460 GCA_026776725.1 Gnathonemus echidnorhynchus
GTGTGTCTCAAACGAGAGCAAGATATGTGAAAAGACGCATTCCCGTGTGCAAATGGCAAATAAAGCACGACTTCTTTCACCACGAGTCTACAAGCCCTGCTTCGTCTGCCAGGACAAGTCGTCTGGCTACCATTACGGTGTTAGCTCTTGTGAGGGATGCAAGGTGAGGATTTGGGGCTTTCTGGTGCCTTCTGGGCCTGCCACCCAGCACTTTTTGGACATGGTGTCCCCCCCCTCCCTCCCCCTCCAGGGCTTCTTCCGGCGCAGCATCCAGAAGAACATGGTGTACACCTGTCACCGAGACAAGAACTGCCAGATCAACAAGGTCACCCGCAACCGGTGTCAGTACTGCCGGCTGCAGAAGTGCTTCGAGGTCGGCATGTCCAAGGAAGGTGAGGAGCCACGCCGGGGCCCCGGCTCCTGAGAGGGGGCCCCTGGGGGCCATAGGTCTCCCACGGCCGGATAAGTGGACCCTACTGGTCTTTCGAGTTCCAGGAAACGGAACTCTGACCGGGCCGCCAAGGTGTTTCTCAAGAGCCTAGATAACGAGGAGGTGGCAGGGCCCCGGCGCATGGCACCAAAAGGGTTATACCACAGGAAATGGCGAAGGGGGGGAGAGGCAGAAATACCGCGGTTTCAAAAGCCTGTTTCCGCTGTCTGGGCCCGAAGCGGCCCCATCGCCCTCGTGAGGTGCGGTGTCACAAGCCGGGGGGGAGGTGCCTCTCCTTTTCCAGGGAAGCAGCACTTCTTGGGGCAGGGAAGGAAGTGCGTCAACTCATCATCGACATGACACCCCCCCCCCCGCCGGGGCATGATTAGATCCGCTCCTCTGCGAACTGCAAGATTCTGAGAAAGGCCTCCCAGTGGAGGAAACCAGGCCTGCGGCCACCTGTGCGCCCGTCGGTCTTTACGCACTGGGCCCAAAAGGTGCGTTAACGGCCTCCGCAGGCCTGCTAGTGAGTCCTGGTGCAGGTGGATGGTGACATGGGAGCGACCCGTAGTCTGCGCAGGGTCTGTGGACTGGTCAACGGTCCCAATCCGCCGTTTGCCAGGACGCGGCGTGTTGGTACGGGATATGTTCGGATGGGGTGGGGCGGTGGTCACATTGTGCTATTACTGCATATCCTGAGAGGAAGGAAAGGGGGTGGAGGGGGGCGAAGCCTTGGCGGCCGTGAGACGCGACTTTTTCTCCTGACGGGATCACGGAACACAACAGTGGGAAGCAGAGAAATCGGGCAGGGGCTCAGGGGGGCGGAAAATGTGGGGGGGGGGGGAGGCAGGATGGGGATTGAGGCGGCTGCTTTTCACACGTCGATGGGCCACCCTCTGTGGCTTGTGCGCGGTCCATCCGCGACGGCCGCTACGGTCAGGGCCTGATAAACCAACATTCCCCTCCCCGCACCCTGTAGCCGTGAGGAACGACCGCAACAAGAAGAAGAAGGACGTGAAGGAGGAAGCGGTGCTGCTGGAGAGCTATGAGCTGAGCAGCGAGCTGGAGGAGCTGGTGAGCAGAGTCAGCAAAGCCCACCGTGAGACCTTCCCCTCCCTGTGCCAGCTGGGGAAGTACACCACGGTGAGTCCGCATGGGCAGCGCACTGGGCCCCCCATCCCTGCCACAGGCTCGCCATCCCTCACCTAACATGCCACCCCCCCATTCCTCTTGCAGAACTCCAGTGCAGACCACCGGGTCCAGCTGGACCTGGGCTTGTGGGACAAGTTCAGTGAGCTGTCCACTAAGTGCATCATCAAGATCGTGGAGTTCGCCAAGCGCCTGCCTGGCTTCACCACACTCACCATCGCTGACCAGATCACCCTACTGAAGTCAGCCTGCCTGGATATCCTGGTATGTGGACCAAGCCTCCCACCCCCATCCCCGCACCCAAAACCCCCAGGAGCACCAGAGAGTTGCAGTTCACCAATTCCTCTTGGTTTCACAGATGCACCATCCTTTTCCCAGAAAGCACCAGCTTGTCCCTGCCTCTTAACAAAATGTCTCCCTCCTGTCCCCCGCCCAGATGCTCAGAATTTGCACCCGCTACACCCCCGAGCAGGACACCATGACGTTTTCGGATGGGCTGACCCTGAACCGCACGCAGATGCACAATGCCGGTTTTGGGCCGCTCACCGACCTGGTGTTCGCCTTTGCTGGTCAGCTGCTACCCCTGGAGATGGACGACACAGAGACCGGCCTCCTCAGCGCCATCTGCCTCATCTGTGGAGGTAGTGCAGCCTTCTTGAAACTAATAATTAGAACAACAGAGATACAATCCAAGAACACACCCATTAATTGTCTGCAGTAATGTTTCTAATTTCAGCATTTAGGTTAATAATTCATTCCTAAGGACTTTAAGCCTAGATGTTGTTTCCCTCACCTCCATGTTTATAACCATGCCTCCATATGATTGGACGGTCGCTCCCTTTGCCGCGATTGGCCGATCTCGCTTCCTGACTCCCGCCTATGTCTGTTGTCAGATCGCATGGACCTGGAGGAGCCGCAACGTGTGGACCGTCTACAGGAGCCCCTGCTGGAGGCCTTGAAGATCTATGCTCGCCGCAGACGGCCCAACAAGCCGCACATGTTCCCGCGGATGCTGATGAAGGTCACGGACCTCCGCGGAATCAGCACTAAGGGTGAGTGGCCCTGAAGGCAGAGCGAGCTCACTGCAGCGTCAATGCACACGCCGTCGCTCGGTCGCTAACCCACCAGCTGCTCCGGCTTATGTCCGTCACGCAGGGGCCGAGCGAGCCATCACACTGAAGATGGAGATCCCAGGTCCCATGCCGCCGCTGATCCGGGAGATGCTGGAGAATCCCGAGGTTTTTGAGGACGGTCCCGCCCAGGGCGAGGACGCCACCCCCGTTACCACGGCGACGGCCGTGAAGACGGAGAAGCGGATGGAGGCCGGCGGTCCAGATGATGGCTTTGAACCCTCCTTGGATGAGGAAGATGAGGACGAGGATGAGGACTGCGGGGATGAGGAGCGGGACAGGGGTGCAGACAGCGATGGGGAGGCCTGGGCGGATACTTCCAGGAGAGCCCAGACTGGCCGGGCACAGTGAAGAAGCCGCACCCGCCTCATTAACCTGCCCCCCAGTATAAACACGTACATTCCCCACCGTACTTGCAGCTCCCTCTGCCGGGGGGGGGGTGGCTTGTACAGACAACAGGGGTTCGGGTCATACCCCCGGGGTAAGAGGAAGACAGGGTCAGGGAGAGGAAGGCAAGGTGTGGAAGCTCATGGAAGAATCTCAGATACTTGCTGTGGGGACGGAGGGTGAATGGATAGGATTTCCCCGAAAAAGCCATCTCTCGCTGTTTAGGTGCCCGTTTTGTCGAACTGAGGGGACGAGGCGGCTCTAAGCCACATGGCCCGCGTCCTGCGTGTCACTCGGGTGTCACCTATAAAGCCATCGAAGAACTGGGCCACATGCCTTGGGACTTCTGAATTATTATTTTTTTTTAATTTGACATGTATTAGACTTCCTATCATTTGATACCTTTAGGGTATATGTATGCACTATATATCTGTATGCATATATTCTGTCATCTTCGGTGCTTCGCCAGTTCTTCCTTCGGTTGCGATCGAAAGGTTTCCAGATGTCAGGCACAGAGAGCGGTGGCAGATTTTAGCGTTAACCAATCAGGAGGCCCCTCCAGCACTTTTTTTTTTCTGGACACATGTGACTTGTCGCCCGGTCCGTACAATCGGACAGGCGTTAGGGTGACGCCACCCGCTGGGTCGACAATCTTGTGCCAAAACACGGCGGTTTAGACACCCGGAGCCTACACCGCTGTCAGGGACATCGACCGACCCCCCCGCCCCCCACCTATAAGGCTGCTCACACCAGCAGTATTCTGGCCCTAGATGGACAAGAATCTCCTTCTTGGGGCATGTAGAGATGGTTGACTTACAAGCCCCCCCCCCATACTGTGTTCACTCCAATGCGCTCGCAGCACCTTGGCGACCCAACGCAGGAAGGTGCTGGCGGTGGGGGTGGCGGTACACTGGATACAGAGACTGCCGCTGACAGTGGACAGTAAATGTCGGCCATTACTGAAGCCAGGGGGCCCTACACACCCACTGTGGGCAGATACTTGCGCCCATACGGCCATAATTCTTTCAGAGGTTTCTCCCTCTGGGCTTGTCCTGCAGGCCTCGTTGTGGTATGCCAGTGGGCCGTCCCTCTCGCTTCCCACTGAGACCATTACTAGCTCATTTCCTTCTGGTCTCCTTCGTAGAACTGAGTGATTCTGATTCGGTCGGGTTCACAGAACGAAAGGAAACGCAGCGATGAGACGGCCCGAACTAGCCACATTCAACATCAAACCATTCAGCAAGGAATTACTCCTCCTGCACCCAGCAGGTGGTTAGTCTGAGGGATCGCAAAAAAACACAATGCAGCTGATCACCCTGTGAATTCTATGCATGGGCGGGGGGTGGGTTATGTGTCAGTCGATGGATAGGAGACAGCCATTTGAGATTCTCTACCTGTATGTGTGTCTGCATGTGTGTGATCATTTTGGTGCTTTACTCAGATGAATGTTCCTTTAAGACTCCTGCTAAATAGATAAAGAGAAAAGGTAAAAAAGAAAAAACATCAATGAAGGCCTTCCTGTCTTCTAAACGTGGCCGCTAGGTGGCGCCACACTCCGGTGCCTGATTTGACATTTCTCTACACCTGTCTCTCATTCTGGGGTGGGGAGGGGTTCTCTTTGTCTTGCTTGTGCTATCAAACCTTATCATGTTAAAAGAAGCCATTTTTTTTTACAGGGAATAAGGATTCTGGGGCAATAAATAATATTTTGAGTGCATTGTTAATATTGCTTCAGATTCTTTTCGTTTACCTTTTTCCTAATATTTGGATCCCCTTGTTCTTCCTCTGCACAAATCCGGTGTGTTTGGTAGAAACAAAGAAAAAACATCAGCCAAAATCATCTAGTTAGCCATTCTGAGAGTCAGGGAGACAGCAGAAGTCCCCGAAGTTGTTCTGTCTTTTTCGAAGCCGTCACTGTCTTGTAACTTAGGGTTCATTTGCAGATAAACCTATAAAACATTATTACCGAATTGCCTGGGTGTTTACAAATGATATTGGCCCACTCGGCATGCTTCCATGGGCACATGCCCAACACAGATCCACAGCACAGCGCAAAACAGCCACTGGTTCACCTGCTTCACCACCAAATCTCTCCTAGAGATACGTTTGTAACACTGTTCTGTTAAAAAAGCAATATGGGACACGCTACAGATTAAGCACAGCTCTTTCTAAACAGATTGCGCGGGGCTCAGAAACACGTGACTGCTTGCTTCCGTGTCTGAAGATAATCCAGTCCCCGTTTCAGAATTTCCCCAAGACAGGAAATGCGGACAAAACCCAAACAAAAAACAAAAAGTCCAAGTCCACGCAATGGTTCTCAACATGACAACCATAGCACAGAACAGAGCTACCCAGTTCATTGTTTTCAATGGTCCGTACTGCCTGCCAGTCTGTACCTCTCGCTCAAAAGATTAGTAAGATTGTGCTTGAACGAATGTGCTTTGCATTTTCTTATATTTTGACCAAGATCAAATGAACGGAGAAACCGGCATGCGTGCGCACGCGCAGTCCGAAAGCTGCGGAATCTTGAATGGAGCGAAGTGGCGGCAGTGATTTTGTGAGTGAGCGGTGTAGTGGTGTAGAACAATGCCGATGAGATGGGCAAAGTGCCATCACATTTACTTTGATTATAATTAAATCAAGTCAAGGACCACACTGCATAAAACCTAAACTGATATATGTTTTGAATTCAGTTCTACTCCGATCAACATACCTGTTTAAAACACACTTCAACCAACAGCCGGAATCAGCTTTAGAAACGTAATTTTGTAACTTATGATATGTACCTATGTATTCTTGTTTTTATGTACTTTTCTATAACTATCAATATTTTATTTTATTTTATAAAATTTGAGGAATGTCGGGGTTTTATAACGGTTAGAGTCGAGAATGTACCATTGTTCGCGGTTCTCATTACTGTTTTACTAAAGCTGTCTTTTTTCATATGTTTGCTAAATTAAATGAAAATAAAAAGGACTACAAATTCAGGGATTTGGAGAAAAAGATAAATGTTTTTTTTTTTTTAATTGCTTCTAAGCAATATGAATTCCTGAGTTTATTCTTCTGTGTATTATTGTTCTGCGTCTTCGGACTGTTGCAGTAAAACCAAGTAGCGCATCTGTCCTCTCTGCTTTCTCGCCTATTTGAAGACACATATATATCGGAATCGCTTGTATGCCTTTGGCAGCAGGGTGCCGTGTTTGTGCTCAAGCGTCAGTGTTCCGCAGACCGATAAAGACATTTCCTGTCTTCCGTATCTCCTCTATACCAATGAAAAAAGCAAACGTTCATTTTGTTTATAGTGTTTGAATTGTCGTTTTATATCTTTTCTGGCAGTTTCTCAAATTGAATGTTTTTTTTATAAAGAAATATTTCCGCGAGGAATGTGTCATGTTTTTCCTATGACCATGATTTTTGCATTTGTGTTTGCGCGAAACATCGGAGAAAGTTACATTCCATGTTATCTCCATTCACGATTGGCAAGCTGTCTCATTTGTTAATTACTTGCGGATAGTACCAGACTACGCCTCCAGGGGGCAATGTGGTCACACAAATAACATAATCTGCTTCGCCATGCCGCATGAAGGACTTACCAGAAAGAGACTTTCATATCATGGGTGACGAGAAGATAGTGGGCACACTTTGCGTCTAAATGATATAATATCGATAGCCCTTTATCCTTTTACATTACAACTTAATTGGGATTATATGCAAAACAAATTCTAGTCTTTGAAAAACAGCAGTCATATGAAATATCATGTTTAAGGATAGTTCCGCATCGTCTCAGAAGGGCAAAGGATTCAGTGTGAAACTAAGCACATACCATGATCCCAAAGGTAACATGAATCCACATACAGCGGAGTCTAATTCATGGCTGGTTATAGAAAATGCTAAATCACTTACAGATTATTCTTACAGTAATGGAGGTGCTTGGTTTAAATAGTAAAACCACGTATAACGTATTATATCTCTTTCTGAACCCTTTCTGAGATCTGACAGGCTGCAGAAAGGGCCAATAGGGAGCAAGGCACGTGCATCCGTTACCACGTGTTTGGACGGAGGTCCGAATTAGCTACCATGGCTAAAGCCACATTAATAAATGTGTTATATATTCATTAAAAATAATAATTTCTATTCATGTCCTTCGTATCGTGATTAATTTCAGCCATTAATACCGGGGTTTTTTTTAAGTGTATTTGTTACGACTGTTCGTTTTTGGTAGCATATGTAGCTTATATATTTCATCGCGCATGCCCTCTCTGTTTTTTTGCGCCTGGTTAAAAGAAAGCAAAGAAGTGCATGTTCTTCATTCACAGAGGTTCCTTCCCTCTCGGCCACCAACAAAAAAAAGTTAACTTTGAAGTGTACTGATTGTATAAGTTAGACATTATCAACAAGCAAGCTGATTCAGCATAGCTATAGTGCCCGTTTGTGAATGCCGCCTTCTCTTAGGTAGGGCATTTGCACCAAGGCTGGACTGGAATCAAGTCCAGAGTGTATCCCGTGGTGTTTGCAGCCTGTTCCTGATAGACTGATCGATGCTGGATGGATATCCAAATATGTAGGACTATCTTGTGTTCATCTCCAGTGTTTAATGGGCTATTATATTCAAAGGAGCATTTTTGAGGAGAAAAATAGACTGCAGGAAAAATATATCATTTAAATCAAATCACCTTTTAGACCACTCCACGTTATTATCCTAATGTTTTTACAATTTGTACAATGACACATACCACTTCCAGCGTGCAACTGCAAACGAGGAGGTGAAGACAGTCGTTTCAGTTGTGTGATTTAACAGACGTCTTAAAAACATTTTCACTGACAGTCAGGTCACGGTATGTAAAGGGGACAATTTAACACAATTACATGTCGGTGTAATTACCTTTTCAATAATTAGATACATGTAATGTCCGGTGGACCAAGATTAACATGAATTATCAACCTATTATATTAAGATAGGCCTAGTATGTTTGCTGAACATTTCTTTGGATCAATTGTTCCATTTTGCAGGACATATATTTTTAAATACACATTAATCAGTACTTGCATTTGAAGGGATGAAAAATTAATATGAACAAATGCTTATAAATGTTCCGTAGCAGAAGAAATAACAGCACGACTATAAAATCGCGTTTGTAAATCATTATTAGCGCGGCTGTTGTTAGCGATAGTGCCCATAAGTATATGTTTGTCTGAATGCATTGGCATCTTATTGTTTGTCTTGTTTGTAGATTCTTTGGATGAATGTTTTTCGTCTGAATACGGACTCAAAGGAAGCAGAGACTGTAAAGGAAATCAGTCCATGGGACTCCTAAAGTTACACCACTGAAGGCTCAATAAAGGCTGTCAGTCACTGTCAGTATAAACAGCATTAAAAAATAAGTAAAAGAAGCATTGCTGTACACATAAAGCCAATTATGAACAAAATTCATAAGGGCAGTAATACGCGTAAGCAGCACGCGCACGCAAATACAAACATGCACGCACACACACACATCGGACAAACTGATGAATGCTTTTGTTGGCGCGGTCATTTTTATTAATAGGAAGACCGAAAGACCGCAATAAATGCAAATAGGATTCCACTAATTAAATTATTGCTAAAATTAACTTTCATGAAATAGAGGCCGAAATAGTGCTGCAAGGATTTAAACGAGGTCCATACATTATACACAGTTTTACAAGGAAGCACTAAACGACCTCGTATATTCAACCTGTGCTAGACACGTTACCATGGTAACGCCGGGGGGAGTGAGCGAGAGACCCGGAGTTAGAGAGGATGTTAAAATTCCGCGCGGCACCTTTTATTTCTCCTTTTTATGCGTTTCTCCCTTCATTTATATTTGATCTTGGCAGCTGAAAATGGGCCTTGGTGGAGAGAAAAAATATGTAGGATAAGCATAAGTAGGAGAAAGAGAGCGAGGGAGAAGGGGGTGGGCGGGGTGCAGCAGGAGCAGAGAAGCAAGTAGATGGGGAGCTTATCTGATTGCGGAGCTGAATATGCAGAGATCCAGGCCGCAGCTCTTCTGCCGCACAGATGCTGATTATTCAAGCACAGGGGCGCGCAGCTTCCGGCGTTAGCATTTTAGCGCTGACCATGCGCACGCCCTCTCAAAGCTTCCTTACACACGATCCGTGATTATGGATCCCTTTTAATGAGCGTGACCAGCTGCTGTCCATCCTTTCAGAATCAGTCTCACAGCCTTTGGTAATTAAAATAGCTCAGTGTGGAGAAATCAATCTTGAAGCCTGTCTGTATAAACTTAGGATACCCCTTTTTATGAACAATTTCTACTTTATTTCTCGGAATGCAAAGCGCTAATCACGTAGATGGTTTTACTTGTATTTGTATCTGGACTTTTAAAAATGGCAATGCACTGGTAATAACATTCAAACATACACCTTGCTGATAAATGCTTAGATGTATTTGAATAGCATGCTGAATGTGTACTTTCTTGGTTAGTTTTTTTTTTTTTTCATAATGGTTCCAGGTGACGTTGAGCCGCTGGTAATTACACATCAAGCAGCTCGAATGGTGTGTTACATGCATAGCCGAGTGTTCCCTCCTGGTTCGTGGCTCTGGGAGTCATGCTGTCCCTAAGCTGATCGGGTGATTAGAGGGTCCAAACAGGGCCCCCTGTATGGCTGCTCGACGCAGCTAACGCCATTAGCATAAAACACCAAAATCTCGTGTAAGCCTCAAGCAACTACATTCTGCACATTAGCAGGGTGGATGTGGAAAGAAATGGGCCAGGACAGTACAGGCTGCAGGAGGAGTGGCGAGGAGGTGAGCCAACCAAGCAAGAGGATGGGGGAGCGTGGGTTACATCTGGAGGTGGAGTGGAGGAGGAGCAGGAGAGAAGGTCAGGAGAAGGTGAAAGATTACATCTCACACCTATGTTTGAAGAAAATGAGAGAGGGAGAGAACAAGAGTGTGGGTCTAAAATATTTAAGAGGCAAAGTAATAAAAGAGTGAGAGAGAGAGATAAAAATGGAGAGTGACTGGTTAGGAGGGGTAGGGAGAGGCGAACAGGAGGAAGGGGACAGGAACCGCAGTATACCAAGCGGATATCCTGGAGCCGAGCTCTTTATGTTTTTTACATTACTAATTAAAAGAGATAAAGAATGAGGGAGTTGTCAATGCTGCGGTGATTTCTCACTTACAGCTTTAAGGCAGATCATAAAACAGCCAGCCGGCCACCATTGATTTTATAATTAGCTCCAGTCAGGCTGAGCCGGGGCTGGGAACAAAATCAAAGGTGGGGGAAGCAGGGGAAGGAGAAACCTAGGTGTATGTGGGGGGGGGGGGGCAGATATGGGCAGGTGAGGAGACCATGGAGAAGGGGGGAGTCACAGGGAATGTGGACAGATATGGGAGCAGACAGGATTCATGTTAACCACATCTGGGAGTGTGTGGGCCATGAGAACACCGTAACCCGCCACTGTGGGCCGCCAGAACACCATAACCCGCCACTGTGGGCCGCCAGAACACCATAACCCGGCAGTGTGGGCCGCCAGAACACCGTAACCTGGCAGTATGGGCCGCCAGAACACCGTAACCCGGCAGTATGGGCCGCCAGAACACCGTTCACCGGTGAAAAACAAAACGCAGAGATGTGCCAGCTGGACTGCATGACTTTTTATTACATAGAAAATGTCACCAATGCGGAGCGGGGGCAGGATGGGAGGCCAAGCAGTGAAAACGGTTGATGCCCCAACACCCAACACCCAACACCCAAAAAAACACACCAATACAAAACACACCTTGGGGGGGTTTAAAAAAATATACAGGGAAGAAAAAGACCTAAAAGGAGTGGCTGCTGGTCTTTTAACTAACATCCATGGAACTGAAATCATGCCATGAAAACTCCCATCAGGGAGACGGTAAGCAGCCGTATGGAAATCAGGAAAAGAAAACTATCACCAGTAGATAAACAAACTAATTCGCCTAGTATATATGGCAGACAGAAAAAGTATGATATTTTAGACTAAAAGTGAGGCGGTGGAGAATGACAATACCCAAGCCTGAAGC
>JAODJU010000088.1:1334825-1344982 GCA_026776725.1 Gnathonemus echidnorhynchus
GCAGTGTAGATCCTGACCTGCAGTGTAGATCCTGACCTGCAGTGTAGATCCTGACCTGCAGTGTAGATCCTGACCTGCAGTGTAGATCCTGACCTGGCTGCCGCTGCCCTCACAGCAGATGTGGGATTATTTTCTGTATGTGACGCCAGCAGAGGTGGCCGTTACCCCGGAACGGTGACCCTGCCATCCAGACTCTGCGGGTCCAATTCCGCGTCGGAGCCCTGCCCTCCGGACGGTGCCGAGTCTGGATCCTGCCTTTCCTGCTGCAGAGACGAGGAAAGCAGTGAGACGCACGGACCGGGGTCTGGAGGCTGTAGGAATAAAGATGGAGTGGGTGGGGCTCACCGAGCTGGGGCAGCGACTTAGCGGGTCAGGCCCCTGTTGCCGTGGTGATGAAAGTGGGGGAGGCTGGCTAATGACCACGGGTTGCTCGTACGGCTCCCGCTGGGCCTGCGCCGCGTCGTCCAGGGGGGGGGCACCGACCTTTGGGCACTGTAACGCCTCGGGTTTCTCATCCTCGCCGTCAGAGGACGGGCTGTCAGGGCGACCTGAGGGCAGACGGACAACCGCAGAGCCGCATGTGACACCCGGGGGGGGGGGGGGGGGAAAGAGCCAAATGTTAAAAAAAAAAATAGCAAATATACTTATAAATTATTATTACACCTTGATACGACTAACACAAGCCATACTAGGCTCCAGACCCCCACGACCCTGCATTGGGTAAGTGTGTACAGAAGATGGATGGATGGAAGTATTCTGGAAGGATTTTTGAGTGAACTATGAGTGAGGTAGCCTGGGTTGGGGCTTAGTGGGATTCACTTTTAGGTCTTAGGCTAGAAGATAAATGCCTGATTATTCTGCCCTTGTGCTGTGCCTATAGTGCTGGTGCAGAAGGTGTTTGCCCGTAACCTCGCTGAGAGAGAGAAGCTTCCTCCACAGTCTATCCAGATACCAAGCAACGGGGCAGGAGGCACTGGGGAAAGAGCTTTAATGCACATTAGCTGATTGTTTTTCATTGAGGGAAATGATGATTCTGGACTGTGATTGTGGTGAGTGTGCTTAAGGCTGATGGTATCAATCATGGGTTGATCACTGATGTTCCAGCCACGTCGAGTCTGAGAGTCTTTGGCGAAAGGAGCTTCAATGACGGCGTGCCTAGAATGTGGGGTGGGACAAGGTCCCAGGGTGTCGAGATGGCTGGGACGGCAGAAAGTGCCGCGTAAAGTGAAGGATGCTGGACGTGGGGGGTCATGCAGGCCCCATGAGATGAAGGCCACCAGCAGAAAGGAAGGTGATGTCCTTAGGCCTGTGGTTTTAAAGTATATAAGCTTGGAGGTTTTCTTGGTTCAGGGCTTCACTTTTTGGGACGTGGATTACTCTGCTGCTGAGTATTCTCTGCAAATAAAAGTCATCTTATCTTCTAGTATTTTCTTTCTCCATCAAGCTGTGTTCAGAAAGTAAGAAGGAAGTAGCGGATTTGTTATACTTCCAAAGTATGGATAGAGGGATGGATGAACGGATGTATGGATGAACTTAATATGTTCAAGTTGTTTTTTCATATGACCAGTAGGGGGTGCAGTTGCACCCCCAGTACCCCTGGGAAAATCGCCTATGGACACGCCAGTGACTCACTGCCAGAGTTGAAGAGGCCCTCGTTCCAGCGGGTGCCGACCACCGTCTCCAGCCTCCGCTCCAGTTGCCGGGCATAAGCCTCCAGATCCTGGGCAGGCAGGGGAGAGCGTGCTCACGGTCACACAGTCACGCTCACAGAATATTCATGCTCACGGTCACACAGTCACGCTCACAGAATATTCATGCTCACGGTCACGCCCACACTCACGGTCTCACTCACAGAAGCATTTATGCTCACGGGCACAGGGTCACGCTCACACGCTCACAGAATATTCATGCTCACGGTCACACAGTCACACTCACTGCCATATTCATGCTCACGGTGACACAGTCACGCTCACAGTCCCATTCACAGTCACATAGTCATGCTTACATGCTCACAGTCACATTCACGCTGAAAGTCACACAATCACAGTCACATTCATGCTCACGGTTACATGCTCGCGCTTGATTGGCCCCTGTTATAATGGACTATCTCAGCCCAAGAAGGTTCTGCCTGGACACGGTTCAGCCTTGCCTGCTTCTCCAGCAGCAGCTGCTCCTGCTCCTTGTGGGCCACACGGAGGCTGGCCTTCAGCTCCTGCAGCTCCCTGCGCGCCTCGCTCAGCTGTACCTGCAGGGGGCAGTATGCAGGAAAAACACCTTTCAGCCGGCAGGAGAAGCCGTTGTTTGTGTTCATGTGATGATTACGGACTTAAGTACCGAAAGAAGGCAGCTGTATACATTAAATAAGGAATGCCACCACTAGCTGGTTTAGGTAAAAGACGAACACGGGTGTCACTATGGAGGCCTGCCGTGGAGTCGGGCTGCAGTGGCCGGGTATTTACACGGTGGCAGTCCTTCTGCTTCTCCAACTCCACCTCCAGCTTCTCCCTCTCCATCCTCTGCTGCTGATGCTGTTGCTCCTTCCGTTGGACCTCCACGCTCATCTCCCGCGCCCGCTCCTTCTCCGCCTGTGTGGGGGAGGGAGGGGCGACAGTCAGCACCGCTCGGGGGGGGGTGCCGTTTCTCATCTCGGGATCAGCCCCTCCCACTTCCTGCACCTCAGAGCTGCGGCACAGCGCCTCCCGCTGGCGCGCGTGGGCAGCGCGTTCCTCTCGCAACGCCAGGCTGCCATCGGCCAGCTGTAGGGTAAGCCGGGCGACCTGCAGGCGGGTCTGGTGAAGCTCGGCCTGGCCGGCATCCAGCTGCGCGGACAGGCGGCCCATCTCCGCGCGGAGGCTGTCGGCCGCACGCTCGCTGTCGGTCAGCCGCTCTCGGAGGACGCCTACTTCGCTCAGCGCACTGTCTTGCTCTGTCTTCGGGGGGCGGTAGAGAGGGAGACGAGGTTGGCCGTGTACCGCACATTTAGTTATCTGCGTTGCCGCGGCATGTTCCTATGGCAACCCCCCCATGCTCACCTCCCTGCTCTGGGCTGTGTTCAGCTTCTGAGTCAGCATGCTGACCGAGTGCCTCAGCTGTACAGCCTCAGTGTCCTTCTGTGCCACGGAGCCCCTGAGCCCCTGGAACTCTGTGGTGAGGGAGCGCAGCTGCCCATCCGACTGCTCCAGCCGGGCCTGGGGAGGGCGACCGTGTCAGTGCGGAATCTGCTGTGTGTGGCGGCAACTGCGCGACAGGTGAAGCCAGGGGGCCTCGGGTTACCTCCAGCCTCTTCCTCTCCTCCTCTTCCTCCCTCTTCTGAGCCAACACCCGCCGCAGCCTCTCCTTCATCCTAAAGCGGGAGGGACACACATCCGGCTACCACCACCGAGGCCGAGGAGTGGATGCAGGGCCAGCCGGGACCAGGACCGGGACCAGGACCGGGACCAGGACCAGGACCAGGACCAGGACCGGCACCGGGAACGCTCACCTGTCCAGCTCGGACTCCCTCTCCAGCCCTCGCTCCATCAGTGCCCTGAAGTCTTCCTCCAGCTGTCCGACCCGCTGTCGGCTCTCGGCCAGCATGCCCTCCATCTCCGTCGTTTGTGCCTCATGAGTGGACTGCGCCTCCTGCAGGTAGATGAAGGAATGATCGTGTATCTCACAGCTTGAGACTAAGTCGAATCATGATCAGCCTTGAGGGAACCTGCATATCATCACTGTCCAATGAAAACCCCTGTTTGACGATTGTAGCTTCTTATGACGGATGGAATATGTCCATTCTTCTTGGTCTGACATCTAATTGACCGATGAAAAGATGTTTTATGACGTAATCTATTTAAGTAGTATTTAAGTGTGTTCTAGTTAACAATTGTTTTCAGGATGGTCCTTTGTTTGAATTACTTTATATGGCAAATTTTACTTACATAACATTAATAACTAGATAACTAGCTAACTAGCATCATTGCTAATTGTGAATATAAAGTAATTAGTTTGTATCTTGTTGGTACTGACATATACGCCTCACTGACAAGAATCCACCTAAGTAGACTCTCTGTTTGTGGTGCTATTGGTGTCCAATTATATTGTTTTAGTTGTATTTTGCAAAGTATTTTCTGAGAAAATGCGTTTTATTTCACACGTGGATGGAGACACACATTTTTCATTTGACAGCGCCGATGTGCTAATGACGGTATAAATGCTAACGGATGCTAATGCTAATATGCTGAGCTTCTAACCGTGTCCAAACCCTGACGTGACACAAGGATGGCGAAGGCGGCAGAATTCCAGGCTTCGCTCGGTAAGGCCTCAGGGACTCCGCTCCTTTACCTGACACCTTCAGCTGTTTTGGTTAAATGATCTGAGCTGCTAAGCCAGAATCACAGGTGCTGTATAAATCATCTTTATTATTGTTATCAAGATTGCTATTATTGCTCCCATAAAACACCAAACTGTAATAAACAGGTAGAACTGGGAATAAAAAGCCTTCGCTAAGGGGAAGAGGAGGCCGTTAAGGGGAGCCATTTCTGTTTTATTTGTCTTAGCTGGAAGGTCCCCCGTCTGTCCCAGTCGTCTTTCTCGTCCATCCAGTGAAACTCAAGCTCGCCTGTGTGACTGTTCCCCTGCCACCTTCCACGCCCCAAGTAGTTTGGAAATTTTGCTTTTACAAAGGCATTTGAGGAGCGTTTAAGAAGGAAAGGAACGGTATGGGATTGCGTTACGCGTGAAATGAAACACGCAATCCATTGAAAAAGCGCACCTCCATTTTTTAATTGACGAATCGCTCGTCAGATGCAGATTATTGGCCGGGTGGTGGAACACGCGTGTGTTGGGAACGTGACCGAAGCGTGTAGACGCAGATGAAAATGGGTTGGCATGTAAATGCTGTTTCTTCCTACATCTGCGGGCGATGTGAGCGTCAGTGCGGCTAACAGCCCCCCCCCCCCGCGATTCTCTACCTTTGTCTCCTCCTTAAATTTCTCCATCTCCTCTCTGCTCCTCTTCAGCTTGCCCTCCAGGTCACACGACTCAGCCTCCAGCGCGAGTCTCTGCCCTGCCCACTCCTCCTTGGCCTCCTCCATCCTTTCCCTCTCTCTCCTCTCCCTGTTTTCAGCCGCCTCCTTGACCCGCCGCAGTTCGGAGAGCTCCTCGAGGCACCCCTCAAGGCGAGTCTGCTCGGGTGGAATCGGGTGGGAGAGACACGAGGCGACACTTAACGACCGTCTGTAAATTACCTTTTATGGCCACGTAAATCCAGAACAGTTATCTTCTTCTGTCGTTAGAGTTGTTGATTCCCATTCCTATGCCAATAGAACCCCCCCATCTTCTGCTATTAGACGTGCACCTGCAGCAGATCTGCCTTGGGCACCACCATCAGCATCTCCTCCCCAGCGTCCTCGCCGTCTCGTCCCCCCTCCAGTGTGGCCAGGTCATCCAGCGGTCTGGGGGAGCGGAAGGTGAAGGGGTGGCTTTGTGCACAGACCTCGCCCTTCCCGTCCACATACACGAACTGGTAGGTCACAGCGCCAGATCTGGGAAGGTATGAGGCTGCCAGACAGGGAGAGGAGGACGTTTGAATCCGCTGAAGCAGAGCAAACACACATAACGCACGAGGGCAGCGGGGCAAAACCGCTCCGGAAACTTCTAGAAATGTTGACTCCACTATTAGAACAGAAAGATATTTCCATTCATTCATTTGCTTGATGCTTTTATCCAAATGGCTTACAGTAGAGGGAAAGATTACATTTTATATGCGCTCCCGCAGGTTCACACCCGTGACCTTTGAATCGTTAGCGAAATTCTCTACTTGTTGCGTAGACAAGCTGGCAACACCAGTACACAGAGGACACCTGATGAGATTTTACCTGCTCCATGGACTTCTAGACCATATGGAGGTTAATACTTAAGTACAGGGTGGCGTCTTAATTAATAACTGTAAGTGGCTATCTTGGGGTAGCTCTTCGTTAAGTGAAGGGTATCTGTTCCCCATACTTCTGCTAATTTTATCTCATTTCTCCTACCTCCCATTATATTTTTAAATTTGATCTGGATTTTAGGGGTGGGGGGGGGGGAAACACCCCAAAAATCTCACAAAGCCTTTCTTATTGCATATAAATCAATCTCTCAGCCTTTTCAATGCATAATCTGATAATTTCCCATAGGAAACATTTTACAACAAAATCTATTTTAATGAGCACTGATTTTGGCTGTTTTACAGCCTCTTTCTTTTGTCTGGCTTAGCCTGCAGCCATAATTCATTACACACCACCAGAAAAAATATGGGGGTGGCTGGGTTTGCAACACAGTCCTGCAGACACACGGAGGTATTCAAACGTTCTTCTACCTCAGAATACCTGTTAAAATGCCTTCTCAGACTGAGCACAGACTCCGGTTATTAAATAAAAGCAGGGCTTGGCCTGAGGGTGGGGGGGCGGGTGTTGTTACTTGATGGCCAGCAGGGGGCAAAATTGTCCTCTTTGTCAGTAACTGAGCAGCACTTTCATGTGGCAAAAAGCACATAGGAGTATGTTTTTCTGTCAAAGTCATCAACACAAGTTATTTTTGTGCAGAAAAATATTTTTAAAAGCTGAAATTTAGGATTTCCAGAATTTGATATAAAAGAAATTTTTCATTTTGTAATTAACAGAGTATAATGTTTCCATTGAAACAAAACCTAAAACCAAAAGCACAAAACAAGACAACAGTTTATAATATTCACAAGAAAAAAAAAAGAACATTATAGTAATTTTAAAAATGATCTTAAATGGTAGACTTGGTGCAGTCAGAAACGGCAGCACCGAATTCCCTGGATGGCCCTCTCTCATTTGGTCTGGCTACCTAAGCGATACTCGGCCTGCATGAAGCAAGCTGTCACTGCAATGAGGAGGATTCGCAGTGCAGGGAGCCTCGCAGCCAAAAATCAATGTAGACTGGGGGATACAAATATAGGCCAAAAAAAGAGGAACAATCTTAATTTACCACCAATATTATTTGATCATGCATTTGCAGTTTATCTGTAGTTATCAATTTGTAGGTAGTTGTCTATTTGAAATTCTGAAATATTCTGAAATGTTTTTCAAAGTGACAGTGGCAGGTCATTTGGTCACATGACAAAATCACTGCAGTCAGGCCTAACAGCACATAATATGGCAGAATCTACATCCTTTTACTACATATTAGATTTATGTCATTAAACAATTAAATGTACACTATTAAATAAATAGGCTGGCCGGGGGCCGGCTGTCTGGCATTTAAAATGAACAGGCCCCTTTAAATGTTCTGATCCGACACACATCTCACACTGCAGTGCTCGATACTCCATCGTCAGCTCACTGGGAGCACTTAGCCGATGCCAGTTTAGTGCTATTACCTGCAACTTGTATGTTTCCATTTTTTACACAGATATTCACATGGACAATAACAATCTATCCATCAACTAACTGCTGCAAGGAGGGCTAAAGCCTGTCTCAGGCAGGATTAGGCAATAGGCAAGGATGCCAGTGGAAGAGATCCCAGTGTGTCATAGGAAACATACACACACACACACACACAATCATACACTAGGACCAAACAGCCTGCAAGCTGCAGGTCTCTGGACCGTGTGAGGACACTTGGGGAAAACATGCGAGCTCAGCAGAGGTGGGACTCAGATCCGTGTGAGGCTACGGGGGTAACCATCCAGCCCCCGCACCTCCCTAATGCAGAAGTCATAAATATTTAAGGACAGTGCTCCGGCAAGGGAATTCAAATGAAACTGAGAAATTACAGCTGGCGGGGGAGGGGGTATTACTGGCAACCCAAGCTAGATACAGGACATAACGGCGACACGGAGAACACGGCTGGGTAGCAGCCGCGACCGAGGCAGGCTACATGCAACCGTGTCGAGACGCCAGCGTACCTTGGAAATGCACACAGCCGCGGGCATCGCTCTCCTGTCCACAGGCCTGCGGGGCAGGAGCCCAGACGTAGGTGTGGTACTCCCTGATGGAGGACCATCCCACCTGGGGAGGAAGTCGCCATGGTTAACGATGCGACCCGAGGCGGCTGCCGTATCCAGCCTTCGCTCCGCGATCCGCCAGGCGAACGACCGAAGCGACACGTCCGACATCTGCGGTTTAACAGCGCAGGCCTCACGCGCGTGATGTCAGCCTAATTACTGCTCATTGCTCACTAATACTTATTTTAAATGACACTTAATTGTCTTTTAAGAGAAAGTGTGCCTGGTACTCTGAGTGCCCCCTGGACACACCTTTGGAGGGGTGGATTACCTTCACCTGCAGGGTAATTATCTTTATCACGGTGGTTTTAAGAACCACGAGGCTGCATTTAGCCTCAGCCTGATGGGTAAATGATGCAAAAGTGAGGCAAACACAGACGCTGTGGATCTGAATAAGCGGCTGCATTTTCCCCTGGTTTCTCATGTACTAATTTTAGGTAGCTAAGTACATTTTTGTAGATGAGTGTAGAGGTTCATATTTGGCTTCTTACTCATCTCTAAGTCCAGTAGGCCTTCGATACGAGGTTCTGCAAGTTCACTGGGCTGGTTTCAGTGCACATGGGCACAGCGGCACCTCTAAACAAGGAGGTGGCCTGATGACCTGCCGTAATTAAGGAAGGGTACCTTATAAAGGCCGATCCAGTCCGTACTGGCCCACCTGTGGCCCGGACCCAGGCTGTAGTGACACTCCACCCGGCTCTCCGGGAAGTAGTACTGCTCCACATTCAGGAACACCACGTCGCCCTTTCCCATGCTGAAGGAGGGACCTGCAGGGGGAGGACAGCCGGAGGGAGGTGAAAATTAGAGGACAAGTGGGGAGGGGGTAGACAGATGATAACTGAGCTTGAATCCCGATTTGCTGTGATGGCAAAAAGTAGCCTGTTGTCAACAAACCAAAGTGCACTAACCCTTTTTTGTTTACACTGAATCACTGAGGTTCAGTAGCTATACACGAACCGTGACTAACAGCCTTCATAAAAAAAAAACTATCAAATACCGTACATCACTATTATTGACGTCTGAAACTTGCGCTGATTTACTTTAATTAAAATGACATAATAGAAATGCACTTATTTTGTAAGAAAACATAATTTATCAGTTTATTGCATGAAAATGAATACGATGGATTCCACATTATATCTGTGTACTTATTTAGATTTAAAAAAAAAAAAAAACTCAATTTGCCTTTCACAAAATAAAGATAAAATATACAACTCGATGGAATTTAAATAACAAACATGATTCTTAAAGTGGTTAAACAGAAGTTTATGATCTTAAAACAGAGTCGACGGTGGTGACGTAATAGGCAGCTCGGTAAACAGCCGCTCGGTAAACAGACGAAACGCAATCTGCGCATCTGTGTGAGCCTGTGAACTTCAGCCAGCGAGCGACACAGGCCTGCCGCTCGGCTGAACTTTTAAATACAGGACCGACTGCCCTTTGTGAGAAAGGACAAACCACGAACTATACATACACGATTCAGTCAAATACATCAGTTCCCCACGGCTGAACAGGTATGCCTTTAATTAATTAAAAAGTAATTGCGCATACAGAAATCACGTTAAAAAGCATCCCTCTCCGAAAAACACAAAAAGTAGAGAACAGATGGCTAACTAAATTGCCACGAAAGCAATTACTTACGTTGCTCGGTGTCTCTTCCCAATAAGTGAAATCAAAGCAGCTTTAAATATAAGTCGTTGGTTCGTAGAACCGTACAAAGCAAAATAATTTACACATAATTGCACCTCCTCCTCGGCGTGTCAGCTGCTTCTGCACAAACAAAAACATGTGTATGACAACGTGGCCAAGTGTAGTATGGGAAATGTAGTTATTTCCAACATCAGGGGAAACATGCTTTGGTGTGATGATGAACTACAATTCCAACAGGCTGCGAAAACTTAGTCAGCAGTATTAGTGCTCACGTCTTTCATATTGAGCAACTCTGCATAACTGCTGACATACGGAAAAGTGATCAGATCGTTTTCCTAACGGGAATAGCTAAGCTAAAAAGGAACCAAACACGTATGATTTCACGCGGCAGTAAACTACTATACACTCAGCGTCCCCTTTCATCCCCTTATATTTTCTTTGGGATGTAAGATAAGGCGTCATAGACAGCCTCGTGAAACAGTCGCATTGCTAGGTTAAATATTTCATCAGCTTTTATATA
>JAODJU010000088.1:1371054-1382444 GCA_026776725.1 Gnathonemus echidnorhynchus
ATGCATGCCACCCTGTGCCTTTAATGCATGCCACTCTGGGCCTTTAATGCATGCCACCCTGGGCCTTTAACGCATGCCACCCTGTGCCTTTAATGCATGCCACCCTGGGCCTTTAACGCATGCCACCCTGGGCCTTTAACGCATGCCACCCTGGGCCTTTAATGCATACCACCCTGTGCCTTTAATGCATGCCACTCTGGGCCTTTAATGCATGCCACCCTGTGCCTTTAATGCATGCCACTCTGGGCCTTTAATGCATGCCACCCTGGGCCTTTAACGCATGCTACCTTGTGCCTTTAATGCATGCCACCCTCCATTGACAGTGGATTGCGTTTATGCAAAGATCCATCTAGAGTGGCAATCATCTTAGAGGCACTAAGGTTCAAAACTTCTACTGGGACCCATCTGTACATACACTCAGTTCAGATCCACAAAACGCAATTTTTCTAGCTTTATTACTTATGCCTGTGTGTGTGAATGGTGTGTGAGTGTGCCCTGCAATGGGTTGGCGCCCCATCCTGGGTTATTCCCTGCCTTGCACCTGTAGTCTCCAGGGTAGGCTCTGGACCCCCCACCACCCTGAATAGGACAAGTGGTTACAGAAATGGATGGATGGATATTTCTTCTGCCTAGATAAAAAGCAGATCGCTCAGAAAGCTTGACAAGCACTGCTGAGATGCGAACTGAATGCCTGCAGGCTGCATCATAGCCTCCACAGGATCTCTCGTTCACCACCAGTGCTTTGCCCTGACTCTGTGCCATGGTGGTAAAAATCCTGGGAGTAATCAAATTCTCCTTTAAAGAGAACATTTTGTTAAATGTAGAGTTCTGCTGGCCTCCAGCCTGCCGGGCTCTTCCTCTGCAGCCACCAGCCCTGGCCACTCGTCCAGCGCTTTGTAGTTACTGCCTTCCCTGCACAGCGGACCGTGTCTGTCACGCCTCACTTTGACAGAGGGGCTGTGGTGGGGGGAGGAGCTTCTGCTTACAGTGTGAGCTGGCGGATTGCGCTGGGCTGCTCTCCGTGTGCCCAGGCTGCTTCCTGATGGCTCTAATCTGTCATTGACATTCCACCTTACCGTTTACTTCTACCTCCCACCTAGCATATACCCCCACTTTGTGCCCTCTACTACCTGGGGTCGACTCCAGCCCACCTCCACACCACCCAACCCCCCTTCCTGATTCTTGGATGGATGTTTTTCTTGTGTTAATGTGTGTGTGTGTGTCATGCGCAGTGTGGATTACTTTTGCATTATCCATTAATTATTCAGGTCACATAATAATTGTACAATAATTACATTGTTTCAATAGCTGGATAATTTTATTGTGTGGAATGCTAATAACAGGTGTTTCATATCCCTATTCTCGTATTCATGCTAAGAAATAAGGATTAAGGTTAAGAAAAATGTTATTGATACAAGGGGGAAGTTCTTGAACAGAAGCATCTTCCATGTTGTATCCTTTATTTTTGGCATAATTCGGTATATCTCACCACATCATTAACATATTTGTAAAGCCTATATTATGTTTTAAATTACTCTTGGTCCCGAGTAGCGAAATACTTGTAACATTTTGTATGATCTGGAATGGCTGTATAAGAAGTTACTTTGGATATTGACTCATAATGAGATGTCACCTTATGGACTGTGGTTATTTCAAGCATACAGACTGGTGAGTCACTGTAGTGTCTAACTACAAGTTCACTATAAGCCACATATGTCACTTCCTTACAAGCTGCTTCAGAGCGCCTGCCAAGGGCTGTTTTAAGTCTGGACATGTCTGCATCTAAGACTCATGCCAGCACTTGCTCCCTCTAGAACAGTCATTACTGAGAAAACCTTGAGAGAAATATTTGCCACTGCTATCTGATCAAATTATTTTTAAATACCCACCTTTATCATGGTATTTTATGGTTTTATTGTCCTAATAATTTTTTCATACTGTATAAAATCTTAGGGTTTATAAATTAAGTGACAACATTTATTCTAATAATTCCATCAAGTTGCAAGTCTCGTTTCTTTGTTTCCAACAGCTATATCTTCAATAACATTCTCTATGTTGTTTATCTAATTTGAATGATGGCCCATTAAAATCGATGAAAACCTTGCATTGAATATTATCTTTCACTGGCTGGGTCATAAAAATGATTATGTAGGTATGTAAATATAAGTAAACATGTAAATATCATGCATGATCGTTATGATACGCAAATCAAATCGAAGCCCAAATCGAATAATCAAAGCTGAAATTGAATGGTCTCTGGGCCACATCGGAATCATTGCTTGCCTGGTTATCTGATGCAGAATTACACGTGTTACCCCTTCAAGCAAATATACAACATTTTACATGAAATTTTCTCAATAAAACTATGTAACCCACCTACTCACAGACTATCGTTTTTAACATCTGCTTTTTGTTTATTTAAAATCAGATTGATTTGATGAACTATTAGCAAACATGCGCAAATACATGTATTTATGCATGTATTTATGAATCCATGTACTGTATGTATATGCGTAGATGGACCAGTCTAGTTTGCGAAATTATATTTAATTTATACTTTTATTAAATGAAAGGGGAGCCTGAAATATATCAAATGAGTTGTTTGTTTGGAGTAAGTATCCGTTCATGGATGAAACCGTTTTAACAGAAAGCAATTCATTTAGCCTAAAATACACACCACTGATTGCTGAAGAGCATGGAAGTTCTCGCACCACTTTGTAACCGCCTTTTACAAAGATGTTCGCCTATAATTAGTTATTCAATTTCTTTGAACAGTATGGAGATAATTATTGCAAAAAGTTGATTTTTCGTTAAACTATTCTTTTTATGTTCCAGTTATACTAATAACGCCATAAAATGTCTTAATCAATTTAGTACCTTAATAGCTCAATAACAGCTTAATTGCTAGTTTTGTTTCGTCGATTTCAGTTCTATACACGATTTTATTCTATTGACAGTGTGCTGTTGTTGTTCTACTTCTTACTGAGAAAAAAATATTTCCCGAGCGTTATAGTTCCCTGGAACAAACTGCAAAATTTAATCTGGAACCGAGGGCGGATTTGGGTTAATAGTAGTCATAACAGTATAGTTCTTAAACTTTACAGTACAAATTAATATTAAGCCAAGATAATGCTACGGACTGTAAAATGACAACAAATCCAAATAAAACCCTTTTTTTTTTGTCAAACTAATTTAAAAAAACTGTATGCACTTATAAGGCGGGGTGTTTCAAATATGCGAACATTTACGCATTTTTTTCCAAGGGTTCAACCACTATATTCCCGCTTTCCATACCGTATAAGTTGTCATCGTTAACCATGATGCTGTCTCTTGTTCGGTTTTTGAATGAATTGTTCTTCTGTAAAGGCTGCTGATGGCACTGTGCTTCGATGCGCTGTGCTAAATACCTTGCAGCTCAAAAGTCGGGGGTTCAAATTCTGCCTCTGCTCTCTGTATGTGTGGAGTTGGTTCTACTTCTGTTGCGCAGGTTTCTCCCTGCAATCCAAAAATATGAGTTTAAGATGACTGGTTCGTAAATTATCCGCGGTGTATGTGACCTGCAATGGACTGTTATTCCCTCCGTGGTGTACCTCAGCCGAATGACCTATGTTCCCCGACATAAGCTGAAAGATGTTCTTAGCGTCATAAACAGGAAGATTTAATCGCTTCAGTCAGGAATGGCTATGATGTGAAACCTGTCTAATTTAACTTCTATATGCTATATACGTGGTAAAAACGCCTATTGCCTGCATCCGCTCCAAAAACGTGAGGAAACTGAGGTTTTTCCTATAGCTCCGATAGGCAAGGAGGTCTTTATCCGCGTGCACCTCGTTTCGCTCAGAAGTAGAACCTTGAACTTGACACTGGTACATATTACACAAGTACTTTTTTACGCTTCTGCTTCTGCACAATTTTGCCGGTGTGTGCTGGCACTACAAACACAATACACGCGTGGAAACGTCTCTATTCAAATACATTTTTGTTCATATGTACTATTCGTTATTAAATTCTATTCTTCTTCTTCTTCTTCTTCTTCTTCTTATTATTATTATTATTATTATTATTATTATTATTATTATTATTATTAGTAGTAGTAGTAGTAGTATAGTATATAATAATAGTATACAATTAATGGAAGTTCCTGTGCAATTGTCAGCGCAGGTTCCTATACTATATATATAACAACAGAGAATCCTTCCATATATACGGATGTTAAATTTCAAATAAACATTTCCTTATAAAGCTTATTGAATACCACAGAAGTTATTCATCCAGTTCACATTTACAAATTTCCAGAGGGAAATGTTTCATTAAATATTAAGATCCAGGTGGTTAGGTGGTGAAAGTACTGGAATTCATTAAATGGGAACAAGTCGAATGACGAACAGAGTTTCCTGAGACTGTTCTTGAAGCCAGTGTTTCCTTGGTCTAGACTTGGCCCGTTTACCTGCTTGAATATGCACACAGGCACCACCACGACAGTGTCATTGCCGCTACACGGAATCTGCTCCACTTTGAAATGCGATTACTTTAGACATAACAGTTTCTTTTATAACGCAGGTAGTTACGGGCTTCGTTTATTCTGCTGTTCTGGTTTACTTATTAAAGCATTCTACACATTTCTAACTGACGAAATATGCAAAACGTCAATCGTTAATCTAAAATTGTGATTTTTGAAGCTGAAATATCTCTCGAATTAATCAAATTAAATCACAATAACAACAAAAAAATCGCAGTTGCTTGCTATTATTTTTGTAAAAGAGTCGTAACTAAATTCGCATTTATGATATTGATGTTTATGATTGGGGTTTGGGAAGGTATTCCTGTATTCATTATTTTCACTCCTGGAGTTTATGATTTAGCTTGGACTTGAAAAAGCAACGTGCCGGATTTTAAACTATAATGAGTAAGCTTGTTAAGGCTAACGCTGGGGCTGAAAAGCCTGAACTCTAGAAACTTTGTTACTGCACGATAAATTCATTCATAAAGAAAAACACTCGCAAAATTATATACAAAATATGCAGACAATTTCAATGGGTGAATATTTCCTGTTGTATGCCCCTTTCGGTATTTTATTATTTTTTAAGAAAAGCCACACAGCACGAGCTGCTAACATCGACATCATTTTCAGTATCAGAGGATGTTGAAATTAAATTCTTTAACTTCTAAACCTGGCTATTGATAAATGTACTCCCAAAACAATTCACATTACGACAAAAATAGTGTGAAAATAGAGTGAAAACTAAATTCTGTGCAAAGTTCAAGTTGCATTCTGCTTGTATTTGTAAGCTTTGGTGCACTGGGTAAGTACCCAATGCCTAACAAATCAGGCTATCCCAATGCATATGCTGTTTTTCCTGGTTATCGGGATACCCTCATTATGATCCGTATATCGCGGTTTATGAAGAATGACAAACTTAGGGGGGCATGCTTTGATTCACGGGTTTGTTTCCATTATTTCTCATTAGAAGTGAGAAAATGCAAATTCCATCGCAGCTGTTTCATTGTGGAGCATCTTTCTCATGAGATGATGGAACATTTTTTGGTGTGAAACTATAAGGGATTTTGGGTTTGATTTATTTATTTATTTAGCTGCTTATTTATATATTTAGTTGTTTATGTATTTATTTTCTGAACTGCATACGGCTCATGTTTGTAGGATTTGCACATCTTCGCAGTAACGAACGTTACCATAGGCTAACTGACCTTCACCGTCTGATGCCACATTGCTGAGCAGTTTTCTAAAACTAAACAGCAATAAAAGGGTAATTCCGGTATACGGTTTATATAATTGTTTTACCTGTTAGTTTCACCATGCAATTAGCAAATACTTATACTTAAAGTTATATGGTTAAAATCAGAGTATTGTTTGCCCTGCTGTCGTTCTCATCATTGAAAAAAATGTATAGTCCTGTCCAGGATAAGCAGTTGAAAGACAAGAATAAGATTAGAGTTAAGCAAACCAGTTCTAAGCCAAGTGTCTAGTTCAATTTTTAAATGAAAAATATTTCTTTAATAGTAATACAATAACACCAAACATAATGACACTCAAGATCTATTTTTCACTCAATACCATTTTTATAACTAAAAAAACAATTAAAACAATGTTATTATTTATGTAAAGACAAAATAGTTTTAGTGTTTTTGTTTTCTGTTTGTGGACTATTCTTTAATTTCAAATCACAAATCTCCCAATGGACCTAAAGATTAAAGCTGCTCTTCTGGCGTGCTTTTTTGTGGTCAGTCAAACATTTCTAAGCTCGTTTTGATGCCTGTTTGGGATCATTGTCTTGCTGGAAGGTCCGTTTGTGGACACGCTCTGGCCACTTGGCAGAGAGAACGTGCTACTTACTGAAATTCATGATTGCGTTCATCTTAACAAGAGCCCCAGGACACGCCATGCGTCCGTAAAGAAGAGACCACAGTTCATGGAAGGCAGAGGGTTCATTTTGACCCTTTACATATAAGGTTCCCCTAGACCCTTTGTGTTTAAAGTTACTCCAGATCCATTATATAAAACTTTTCTCTGGACCATTTACATGTACAGTTCCTTTAGACTCTTTGTGCTATATGAGGTTCCGTTACATATGAGGTGCCTTTTTAGCCATCACACAAACTTGATTTTAAATTTTGGTGCTGGAATTCTGAAGATTTTCTAAATATTTTAAAGAATGGTTATCTAGAATTTTGAGGAATTATGACATTAAAAACTGATTTTTGTGTCATACTTGGAGATAAACAGTACACACCACTGCTTACTGTCAATGTTGATGGACACTCAGGATTCTGTCAATCTATATTTTGCAATGCACAATAGACCGACACACTTTTGTAAACAACCCTCATCAACTGGTCTTCTTCATAATTGTTTGCTCAGACATACTTAAGATAGAACGGCTCCTGCAGTCGATATTCAAGATAAACCAGAATCAGCAATATGCAGTAATAGTGCTCATGTCGAGCAAACGTGTACCTGCTCTACGTGTTACAACAAATTCTACCAGTATCGTAACTTGAATTTGTGTCTTTCTTGCATGCGGTGTTAACAAACTTAGGTGCAATGCGGAATAGCTGCTTTGGACATCGATTCGAACCCCCTTTGCTAAAACATGCTGTTACTTTGTCACAACTATCTCTAAACCATTCCCATTCGTCATATGTATGGCTATATTAACAATTATGCGAATATCTCAGTATTTAAAATAAAGTTCACAGAATACAATTGTATGTCAATTTTAAAAAGTACATCAGGTACCATACTGTAATTACAACAATGAACATTACTAACGTCTTTTGTTAAGGTTTTACTCGTTGTTCTGCACCGTGAAAATAAATCCATAAAACGTCGAGAGACTTATCAATGATATTGATGCAAATAATATACTGTATTTATAATCAGTAGCAGCCTACGGTGGAGAAAAAGAATCAGATACATCTTGAGATGTTTTGTATTTCGCTAGTCCTTCAAGTAAAATATTCGGCCAGTTGGTTTTGGATTTATACTGTAAAAGTAAACATATCGTTCTTTATATCAAATCGTAATGCGATTGGATAGTAGATTGGAGGTATTCATAGTTTTGAAAATTGCTGCGATGTGCATGGACTGGAATTTGGACAACGAAGTGGGAAGTCTTTTCAGGCGTTTTCGGTGTTTTGATTTTAAAGTGAAATCAAACTGTTTTAAAAAGTTAGTGTTTGGGGAAGCTAAAACAAGTAAAACATGGCAGTATACCAGAATCCCACCGAAAGACGCACTTTCATTGTAAAAGGTCAAAGGTTAACAAAAATATCTTGCTTTGGAAAACAGTGAACGGAAAAACGTAGAAATTTCCGCTTTTCTTAGGCGCTTATTTTGTTTTTAAGGCTTTTAGCCTCAGAGATTCTTTTTCGGAAAAAATACGTATTTTTATATTCAGTAATTTAAGGCAAAGACACGACGACGGACGTGGCAATTAAAAGGGTCTGGCGACTTTTGTTTGCTGTCTCGACAGTGCCACGGACCTCCCTTTTAACTTGAACTTGGACTTCCGACGCGGCAGGTCTGTACCCGAGGAGGTATTTTAACTGCTACACACCAAGCCTTAGTCTGCACGAGCAGGAGTGAATTTACTTTTAAGAAATGTGTTATATATGGGCCTAATCAATTTCTTTTTACTGCAACAGTGTAACTTAAACTGTGTAAATTACTTTGTCTTGTGGTTAGAGTGTGTAAATTTGCATTGTAACAAGGTTAGCCTACTTCTGCTTAGCATGGTTTGCTCCTGACGAGTGTGGATTCAAATTCGGATTTCATGACTTAAAAACGATTAGAATCGATAATGCTGTAAATGATTATTTCTTATTTATTCTGAAAATAAGTCTTTTATTATTTTCCCTAGTGTATGTTTTCCAGTAATTTCCTATGAAATGGTTTGTTGCATGTATTTCTTTAATTCAAAGCTTGCAATATATTCAAATTTGAAGGTGCGTCAAAAGAACTTGGAATGGAAAACTCAGTTTTAATTGATGGGTTCTTTTGAAGAAAGTTTGTTGTTTCTGCTTTAAGAAACCGTTTAATTTGGCTTTAGAAATGAAGGCCGTTCGCTTCAAAACGTGTATGAGACGGTATGTCTGTGAATACCTATATACCCGGAGACCTTCATGTTTTGCCACTACGCTTGTTTGGCTTACCAACATTGCTAATAATAATAAAGAACACAGAGAAAGCTATTAACTGCAAAAGAATTTCAGTGTCATATTATTTTATTATTATGTGAGTGATCATGTGTGGCGTTTACTTTAACAATATGCAGCGTTCCTTGGATATTAAAACTGTAACTCTTTATGCTGTAAAATGCATGCACCTGGACAATATCCAGAAATAACGACATACACGTTGATGGCAATCACATATTTGTTTTGGACATATTTGGACACTATGAAGTCAGCAATTATTGTAGGTACAAAATAGAAACGTCACCATGCTTTCTCTGAGAAAAGGCATATTCCCTTGTTCTAAAGTTTCAGTGTATTGTAGTGAAGCTCCTTAGTGAAAACATTTTAAAGTAAAATAACTTCTATGTGTACACTTCAGCCATCACCTGGAAAAGAAACCTGAATATAGATAGATAGATAGATAGATAGATAGATAGATAGATAGACATTTTCTATACTTCCCTATCCTTAAAAAGCTTAACAGCCTAGTGAAACGGTGAATTATCATGACTACTGGAAAATAATATTGTCATGTACGCTGAAATATATGAGGTAATTTGTATGGTTCCTTTACTTAATCTATATGCATGCATGTGTCCTTCGGAAAGAACCGACACATTTAATTAAAGGCAGGTATGATCTGTGGATTTCCTTTGTTATTACTGATATTACATCGATTATACTTAATTAACAATATATTTTTCGCAGCCTTTTAAATATATTGCGTCAGTGTATATTTTCTAAAATAAGACATACAAAAATATTGATACGGTTACTAAGGTACAATTACAGATTACAGACGCGTCACATGACCGGCGATATGCAGAAGCACTTTCTGATAGATAACCTTTTGTTACCTAAGAGATTATTCATTTGTCAAATGTTTCTGAAAGATCACTCTATCCATTTTAAGCCCTGTATGATTCTCTATGGGATACTGTGCAAATGTATGTTATTAAAGATCTGTTACCTAAATAATTAAGAGAAATCATTTTAATTATTTTAATAGGGCCTACCTACAGTGTTTCCAATCATATCATGCAGATTGCCTTCTTTAAAATAAAGTCTTGTCATACACCACCAGTGTCTTAATTGTTTGTTTTAATAAAGCTTCCGTTTGGCATTTAGTGATTGTAGAGAATTTTCAGCACATACTATAAAAATCCATCACGTTCATTTTGGTTGTCAGAAAACTTTAATACGTGTATCACAAAACGAATTATCACATATCTTAAACTTTTAAAACTTTTTTCACAGTTTGATGAATCGGCAAATAAACAAATATAAAATATCAATTTAAAAGCACCTATTATAAATGGGAAATTGTTACAAGAATACTTTAAAACTGACTTATCAGTATAAAATGAAAGTCAATTAAACGCCATGCTGTTGGGTGATTGCTCTTCTTCTAATTGGTTACATGTGTCGTCAGCCATGCTGGGTCTGTTACCGAAATGTCTGCACTTGGGCTGAATGGTGAGTTGAATGGAAATGCAGCAAATTGGCTCCAGCGAAACATTTTAAACGTGGAATCTGGTGCCAATGGTCACATGAGCTCGTGGTTAAATGACACGGACAGCAACCTCAGCTATGTACCCATGCATGGAAAACAGGTCTTCTCCTCCATCCAGATTTTTTTTGGAGAGACGGCGCATGTACACGTTTTTTAAGATTCCTGAAGGAGTCAGTTACTACATACATTACAAGCGTCATTATGTTTTCCTATGTTTTGCTGCAAGAATTCAATGAACATTTTACCTCGTGTACAATCACTTTGTGTTCTGGTGGTGATGCTGCTTAGCGTGTATTTTTTTTTACTTGAACATTTTGCCCGTTCAAATACGTCACAAAACTCACTGACAGCGTTCCAGTTGCACTTATTATTGCAATGGCCTGTAAGCCACTTTGGGCAATTCTGTATGCTAAGTCAATACGTATAAATGTATTTTAATTATTACCTCGTCTCCATGGCCTTCGATAGATGGAACTGACCCGCCAGGTATCCAAGATTATGTTAAAATTCAACTGACAGGAAGTCACAAGTCCAAACCAACTTGTCACTCAGTATGTACAATAGTACTTGAATTCAACAGCTGATATAGAGCACCGAAACACACATACACACACACCAAACGCCCTGTGTGTGTGCCTTGAAACTTCTGAACTGTATTACCGGATTGAAAATAATACGCATATTTTTAAAACTTATAAAAATACGAGGAGGAAGCCATAGGAGTTTTGCGAACACATTTTGTAACGTTTCCACGTTTCAAGTTTTGTATCAAGTTCGATAGAAACAGTTCGAATTTTAAGATAGTTACTCATTAATAACCGATAGGTTAGTGCTGGCAAAGCCCCCGGTGTAGTAAGCAGCCAATATGTCGCAATTCTTGTGTTTGCTTTGTATATTATGCACTTATATATAATGTATATTTAGAAGCGTCATCGAATTCACTTTATCAATCCTTTGCTTTGTAAAATTCACCTACTGAAACTAAGTATTGTTATGTGAAGAATTGTGGTATGCTCCTTAATTAGTTTAATGACCAATAACTGGTATAGTTGACAGGACATTTTTGGTGCATATTCATAATTAACTAACCAGAAGGTACGTGTTCACGCTTGATACAGTGTCCCTGTAGTTTACGTGCTATATGACTGTACTATTTTAATGATTGCTTGTAACGCATAGATGT
>JAODJU010000088.1:1382454-1395965 GCA_026776725.1 Gnathonemus echidnorhynchus
TAAAATGGATTCTTTTGCTTACAAATCATGCAAACGATTCATTCGTGTTTTTTCCGTGTAAGCATAAAATTATCATTTATGGAAATGATTGCTCGATTGACTGAAAAAAATCATATCAAAGAACAATCGTATCCATCTCATTTGATTACGGGCTGGACTGCTCTGCACTTTGGTGTTACACATTCGAATGTGATACTGCCTGAGGAATGGGATGGGAAATTCTTATTTAAAGTTCTTTTAAGGCAGGACTCAGTCATCAGCTTAAAATCGTCAAGATTTAAACTTTCAAATTACTACTTTGACGTGGAAATGTTACATTATAATTGCAAATTACCAACCTACTAATGATCTAAATTGCATCGTCGACCAGACAAGATGGAACATTGAAAACAGACATTATAGCCAGAGAAACGTGGTTTCGCAATGTAGTTTTCGGATGTCTCTTTCTAAATGAAAGGTCAGTATTTTGTCATCATCCTCACCGGCTTCATCACCAGCACCATCATCGTCGTCGTCATTATCATAAAGAACAACAGCAGCAACAGCAACGATGGCTACTTTTATTATTATTATTAGGGACCCAAGGAACGTAATTGTTGAAATCGTATTGTTTTTACTGCTGTTGTTGCTGTTCTTGTTCTTGTTGTTGTACTTATCGAATGATAGTCCGACAGTGTGTCACTGCATGGTTCCCTGATTGAAAGTTTGCATTTGAACTGGACAATGCGACTGTGGAATTCATTCTTTATGTCTAGACTGCATGTATGTCGCTGTTAGTCTACGTTTTGTATTATTGTTGATGCTCTTATTATTATTAGACGAAGTCTTTTACGTTATTCTTATAACTGTATGATTTTGCATATCCACAAGCAGCCGTCAGCAGCCCGCCTATTTGCAGCGTCTGCAGTGAGACATGCAGCCAGTAATGGTTCCTGCATTGCTAGATGTAATCTAACACGTGCACGTGAACCCACACCGGATAAGTTACACATTACACAGAATATTCCCTTCAGTTGCCGTTTACAAATCTGCTCATTTACATTAGTTAGATTCAACGTGTAACATGCATAGAATGAGAAACTAACTGAGGATGTGTCAGAGCAGGTTGTGTATGGGAACAATAGTTAGTTACGCATAGGCTTAAGTAGTCTATTTATTATTAGACTGTGTATTTACCTGAAATATTCAGGGTGCCTTTGGAGAACAGCCAAAGTGACACTTTACCTAACTGTGCACTATGTGGTGTCACACATACGACACTAGCCAAGGCTCGGCGGAGGTTAAACGCGGAACTGTCAGTCACTCTTCGTGATGCCAGCGCAGCCTTCAGTGTAACTGAAAAGCAAATTATACATATAGCTACCGAAGTAACTACAAATTGAACGTACTAAAAGTTTTCAGTAAAAGTTATAATACTCGGTGGTCATTTAAATTTCAAAGGAAAGAAGAGAAGGTTTTTATGTCAAACAAACAGGCAACAATAGGCACTCAAGTGAACATAATTAAGATTTCAGAATTGTTAAACTGGTCTTTGATCATGATACTGATTACTAGGCGTTTTAGACTGCGTTTGTGTAAATAAACCAAAACAAAATACGACATATAGATGTGCAATATATGAACAATCGACAAACATGGACACTACTGAATAAGACTGTGAATGTAAATTATTTTAATTGGATAGGACGCACTTTATATAAGCGGAGACATTTATTATTTAATTAATTTTGTGTTTTGGTTGGTGTCTTGATATTCAGTCTTAAGTTAATTTGTTTTGCGTGTCCTGTGTGTGTAGCCATTAACACCACGACGATATATTTGTCAAGAGAGATTTAAGTTTTAAGGAGGTAAAAAGGGAGACGGGAATTGCTCTCGAAGATTCCTGCCAATAATAATCTGCTAGCTGTATTTTTAATGGAATTTGTAATCTTGTAATATAATCTTGATTAAAGCACGAAATTGTATCCAGATTCAACAACAAATATGCTACAGTATCGATAGTATGTGCAGACCACGTATTACAAAGAGGTAGGTTTTTGATGTTTTTTTGTATAAATAAACGGAAAACCTGTCTGAGTTCAAGTTTTTGCTTAGCCTAATTAAATTGTTATTAACCTCAAAGTTTCATCAACACACAACAAAGCACTTGAATAAATCTAAACTTGCTTCGAAATTTTTGAATATTCGGTAATAATAATATATATCATTTTGCATCTATTACATCTCACTTTTTTAATACCGAAAACTAGTGACAGATTTACAAAATCGCCCTAGCTAAAATATTATGGATTTTCGCAGTTCATCGGTATTCTACAAGAACAATATAAATAACGAGGGTTGTACGGTGGAATCTTCCTTCACATCCAGTTCAAAGAAAGAATACTTGATTACCAGCACTGAACGGTTCGCCCTAATATTGTCCCGGGAAATATGAAGCTTCGACGTCTCATTGACAGTCTCCTAATTGCGGCAGTTTGCATGTAAACTCGACAGCACGACTGTGAAGTTCATTCTTCTCTGTCTAGACTTATAACGACCCTGTTTGTCTGCGTTTTTTTACCTTGACCTTGGACTTCCTCAGATTTGAAGTTTGCAAGAACTGTCAATATTTGTCAAGTATCTGAGCTACGGACGGAGATGCTACGTTTACCTCAACATCAAAGTTGACCGCATGTGTGGGCAATGCATGTGTAGTTTCAATTTAGCTCGGTTTATGATCAGTATTATATAATACAAAGGAACAAGCTGGGCATTGAAGTTAATCCTGATGCCCCTGAGATTACTTCCGGTACAAACTCTTCAAAAAATCCCTAATTGATGTTGAGAAGTTGTATTGGATTCATTAAACTACAGATCTCTTAATCTCAAGTAAACTGAGATTAAGAAATAATGTCACAAGATGTTACCATTTTTTATAGTTGTGAATTATATCTGCATTTTCTTCAGCAAATGTTAAGTATTAGAAAAGGTAATTTGCTCAATCAAAAATGAAAATATTTATTTGCACCAAAACTTAGTTTAATTTTTACTTATTTGTTCTCCAGATTTTAATTTTCAGTAGTTTAGTTTTACCGTTACTTAGTCAGATGTTATTTTTCGCTGACGAAATCCTAACCAAATTATATCAAATGTATTTTATATAATTTAATACTGACATACAACTTTCAAAATTGACGTTTTTACATTGTTTTAATATAGAACACGCGTATTCAGTTTTCAGTCTTGCTACCAATATCTTAATGTAGTGCATTTGAAACTTTGTTTATATCATTAATTGTATATGCCCCTTGTCGATACATAGGTATAAATAAAATGTACTAATTATGCACGTTTTGTGAAGGTAAATATAAAGTACACGTAAAATGAATAAATGGATCTCAGCAGAGATTCCCAACGTTGATAGTCGCAGCACCGTGTAACTTATATATAACAATATAATATTAAATAAATGAAATATATATTATTACATTTGGATACAATTAATTTTAGATACTTGTATACTTTATGGTTATTCTTGAAGGTAGAAATTTAGGTAAAATTACCTACCAAACGAGTAATTATGTGAGTAACAATGATCTGGAAAAGAAGGAAAATAGACCAAGTTTACTCAACACTGTTATTATATATTAACTTCATATTCTAACATAACTTTATATACCCAAAAAGACAACACAGGCATCGAAATATAAACACATTTGGTCTGTCCATTAAATATTGTGGCATGGGTGTACCAACCTTTCACAGGAAATTGATGTGTATTTTATGCAGTAACGTCTGTCCTGTGGTTAGTTTCATGTCATCGATATCTTGCCAGCTTCGGGAATATTTAAAATCATCTATTTAATGCTTTCAAATGATCACAGTTTCAAAAAAATAAATAAATATTTTATAATCACCGTAACAGGATTTAGCACATTGCAAATGAAATGCAAAGACCATTACTTCGAGAAAAGTTTTCCTGTATCGGCTAAACTCTATTGATCTTGTCTTCTGCATGCAGATCACAGTGGGTATTGTCTCTATCCCTTTAAGGATTCTACGTTTCAGAATGACTCTAGCCAATGTGAACATCTGGTACACTTTAAATGGCAATCCAGGGGTAAGTGTTGGATTCATTTTAAAGGGATGACGCAGAAACCCCACCTCCAGCGTCGAGTTATCATATCACAAGGGCCAGAGCTATGATCTTATAGATGGACGGTTCGTTTGGGTCTTCTGTTGCGCATGCGCCGTGTAAAAAATGTGCTTGGAAATTAAGTGTCTGTCTTGGAGAAGTCGAGTTTTAAAAAGCATCGACAGCTCGTGATATGACGACTTCACTGGTCCTGCATCCACGCTGGGCGGACACCTTTATGTACGTTTATGAAAAAAGCCCGAATGAAAATAATCAGAATAAAAACCAAACTATGGAGGGACTAGGTGGGAATTGCCCCGCTTCCCACTGCAGGGATCTGATCTCGCACCCAGCGCTTGGACGGCATTCTGGCAGTATTGCCCCTCACCAAGGCGCTGTGTACTCGGATATATCTTCTTCAGACACCGGGCGACAGTGTCCCGCTCCGCAAACTTCGTCCAGCGCAACGCTTGGATATGGCTACCCTTTCGGAAGCCCTTATTATGGGTGTAGGTTGTCTCATTCGCACAACGTGAACTTGCAGCAGAAGCCCTGCTCTTACCACCCGCCCGAGAAATACGCAGAGCCCAGCGGCGCGCTACCCACTGAAGAACTATCTAGCAGGGCCAAAGAATTCGCCTTTTACCCGAGTTTTGCCAGCTCCTATCAGACTATGCCGGGTTACTTAGACATGTCAGTGGTACCCAGTATCAGTGCCCACCCGGAGCCCCGGCACGAGGCACTGATTCCAGTGGAAGGCTACCAGCACTGGGCTCTCTCTAATGGCTGGGATGGGCAGGTGTATTGTTCCAAAGAACAAACTCAATCGACTCACCTCTGGAAGTCGCCGTTCCCAGGTATGGAAATCAATTATTTTGTTAGCGTTTATTATTGTTCATGTTAATAGGAAGTTTTAACTCCCTCCCCCTTCCTGCACTATTTTCGTTTCTACGCATGCTAATAAATAGTTCTGGACGTGGCTATTTCCATATGAACAACAATTTTGCTTGATCAAATAATATAATCTTTACATATTACATACGGGTTATGTTGGAGGTATTCTTTCTCTTGGGTGTTTTAATTACAAATTATTGTGTATCGTATCGTTATTCCCGTGTTTCTCTCTTTTTCAGAATATCTATCCATCCATGTGGTAATGACTACCTTTAAATGCACAGCGTTTACACCTATGTAACAACTAAAGATTGTTGCCTGCACGAGCTAGCGTGATCCTTATGCAATCTTGTATCCGATGACAACATTTAAATAAAATAGCTTGTGTAAGAAGTGACCAGGGGTATCTACACACACTCTAATGAATCGCCTTGTTTCTTAATCAACTTACGTTTGAGATCACGACACACGTCTTATAAAAAAAAAACCGTCATTTGCGTTAAATAACCCGGTTTTAATAAAATCGACAAATTAATATGCCTCACAAATGTCATCTATGCTGAGCACCCGTGTTATATTAGCAAAACTGCTTAAAATTTGTATTCCCTAAGAAAATTGCCGAATTACCGATGGGACGTCTGTCAATCACTGTTGTGTTTTCCTCACAATGTACAAAGAGCAGCTGTTTCTTTGAGACACTTGGCATTAAGTGTGTCTTTTTTGAAGAACAGCACTTTTCAGTCAGTGTTCAAACAGTGCAAGTTTCTGTGAGCATTCCTGACATATTTGTCATAGAGCCTTTCACTGTTAAAGTTTTGCTATTTAAGAGTCATATCACGAAATGATACGTTACCTGGACGTGGAATGACATTTGTGGATCAGTTTATTAAGCTATTATTTTATATCTGTTGGCTTATAAGTTTATTGAATCTGGATTTTTTTAGACGTTGTCAGGGTACGTTAACCACCCCCACACCCTACCACCACTGCCACCGCCGAATTTAACACCCGTACCCAAGTACACACAAGCACATTCCCCTCTGATGCGTGTCACTCTCTGGCGCCCTCTCTGCCATATGAATGTTGCAGTCTTTTAACATAATTTATTCATAGCGTTCATTTTTCAGCATTTCTTATCGAACATTTATATGAAATAAAATTACAGGTTAAAACCCAGGCGGAACAAAAAACATCGTCTATATTATTACGCATATAATGCATTTATGGCTCTGAATAAAAGAAATTTATTGCGGTGAATAGTTCGAAGCCATAAAATATTTTCTTAGCGTTTTATATTACTATCTGGACGGTACACGACTCGTTTGTTTGTTTGTTTATAGTTAAGTCCAGAACAGATAATTTGAAAATGTTACCTGAATTTGGCAACGTGATTAGCAGACTTTACCAACGCATTGCTGAGTTCTGTAAGATCCTAACCAAAATATCGGCAAAAAGTAATCGAAATGATATGATTTCTGTAAAATATCGCTGAATAAACTGCTCTTTAAAAGTGCAGTACAGTTGTTCTGCTGTGATTTTTTACTTGAAAACCAAAGGTTCCTAAAATGTTTACTTGTAACGTGGAATTTGTTCTCTATTTTCAGATGTGGTTCCATTACAACCAGAAGTCAGCAGTTATCGTAGAGGGCGCAAGAAACGCGTCCCATATACCAAGATTCAACTGAAGGAGCTGGAAAAAGAATATTCCGCCAGCAAATTCATCACCAAAGACAAAAGACGGCGCATCTCAGCCACAACCAACCTCTCCGAACGTCAGGTTACCATTTGGTTCCAGAATCGTCGGGTGAAAGAGAAGAAATTTGTCTGCAAATCTAAAACCAGTGCCCACATGCACCCTACCTGATCCCCCTCTCATTCTCATCAAAGCTTAAACAAACCATTTAAAAGTAAAGCAGAACAATATCCAAACATATTTCTCGTCAGACAATTACGCCTGAGAAGAACCTACCCCGTCTCGAAATCCCGTCTTGAGATTTTGTTTTATTCAAAAGTCGAATTATAGGCTATCACAAATACCAACTGCCTCTCGGCTTATTATTTTAATTTTTTTCCGTGGGAGGAAGATTTTATTTTAATCTACGCCTATATACAGTTCTCCCTTTTCCTCGTCTTCTTGGTTGAGGAAAGACCGATTGTAAACATGATATAGTTTAAGCGGTGATACCCTCGAAGCTCGGAAAAGGCTAGAGCAGAAACTGAGAGATTATGAACTGTACTACATCTTTATTTCAGATATGCTGATAAAATGGACACTAAGTGCTGTTTTGGGAATGGTTTTTCGTCCAAACTTTCAATCGATGTTGGGATGGGGAACTTCGATCTTCCGAGACCTTATATTTCATTGATACTTTGACTTTCTATTTTTAGTGCCTATGGTGTTTGCAAGGCTGCTAATTTTGAAATGTACAGTACGATGCATTTATTATTTAATTAATATTCCCTTGTCTGACTGCGATTGTAAATTCAAATGTTTTAAGAATTTCGTATTTTTAAATGAAGGATATTGTCTTTGCCTTGTAACTGGAATGTCTGTAATCAATTAAAAATATTATACCATTAATGCACAATTGTTCTCATAGTTTCAGTTAAAGGTAGGTCTTCATGCATTTGATATGTGCACTCGCCATGTAAAAGCAATATCATCTTTTCTTTGTGCAGTACGTGAACTGTGATGTGGTGTTCGATGACAATATACTCATAGGCAACATGTTTCATAAATAATAAATAATAAAATAAAAATGTGCATAATTACGACCGTGTTGTCGCCAAGTTGTCTGTATATCTGTATCAGTAGATACAGATAAGGTGAGATTCACGCCAGAGTATCAGAGCAGTGTACCTCTCTGAAGAGCTCTGCCTACCGCTCTTTTGGAAAACTACTGTCTTTCCAACCCGATTACCTGCTAATAAAATTAATAATAGCGGATTTGATCTGATAGATTCTTTGTAATGTCTCCAGTCTGGCTCTATGCTGTCTGGAAAGGAACCGGGAGTCGAACGTCAGGATTTTAAAATTCTTTTCCGTAACAATATAGTCAAACATGTTTGAGCGGTGTATATATATATATATATATATATATATATATATATCTGTAGCGCACACGTAAGATGCATCCGTACATATATTCAGAACCGAGTATGTGTCCTTCATAGGATAATGTGCCTGGTGGTATATTTGTGGTGGTATATTTGTTACAATGCCCCCAACAAAAACATCCAATTTCAAAGGGCTGATGTTTACCTGAAATCAATTTATATTGTTATATTAGTACCTTACAGACTGTTTGTTCAGTTAAGCCATATTGTAACGTGACCGTTAAACCACAGTGCGAATGATTTGATCGTATCAAGAAACTTACATGCTTTACGCTGATGGCGGCATAGTAAAGCTTGCGTTCTCGTATTTATCTGTGAATATATATTATATATTTCCTAATTTCCTAGATTTTCTATTGCGTCGGTCATTAAAGCACCCTACCATAAATGTTAATGTAAAAAATGAATAAAAAAATAAACAGGACAACTTTATATTTTCTTCATGTTCTTTATGTATTTTGTCTGTTTACTCGAACGCAAACTGATCATCCAACTTCAGAGAAGTGCGTCAATATCCCGGCCTTTTGTGTATTGTCAGCCTGAATTTTTTCTTAGTGTGTCGCCACAATTGACACCCTGTATAAAAAAATTCTTGTGGAAAGGAACTGTGAACTTTTATTTAAAATACATGTGTAGTTCTATAAAAAAAAAAAAAAAACCTGTAATAGTCTTTCTTACTGATTGATAAATCTGATGGAGAGAATACTTGTTGCCTAGGCAAATGATTGTTGCAAACAGGCACTGCAGTCGTATAAGACCACAGAAATCTGCATCGTATACACAAAAAGAGTGTTTATTATCTCCTCTGCGAGCTCTTCGTTTGCTGCTGTTGTGGAGTGCATAGGCTGTTCTGCGTTACGGTGCCTGGTGAGGGAAAAAGTTGAACTGGGATTAAGAGCACCGCGAGCACTTGTTATACAGCAACGTCCAATGGGTCCGATGCTCGTGAATGTAAGGCGCATAGCGATATCTGTTAGGCTTTGGTATAGATGCGTTGGTGTGCGCGGTGAAGTTCCTACAGGGGCCTTGTGCAAGGAAATCAACCATAGGTAAACCGACTTCATCGTCTGCCCGCCAAGTAAGTTTCCATTGTCGTGTAAAAATGATCAACATCACCATTTTGGTGCCAGTTATTGCCATCAGCTGTAAACGTGTCTGCATCTGGTCACTGCGGATAATTTTTAACATTTTCAATTTTCATTTTGAATTGGACGTGGGTCTTTAGTTTAGCTTTCTGCAGGTCAACATATTTGTGTCTTTTTATGCGGTGAAATTTTAAGTTGACTGTTGAAATCCAGGCATATTTAGACATTTAGAAAAAGCAAAACGAGGCACAGCCTGAATGCGTGCAAGTTTAAATTTTATATATATATTCATATTTGGAAGAAAGATATTTTTATTATTCTTTTGTTTTTTTGTATATGCACGTGTCTATTTCTGTATCTAACATTACTATTACCGATCCGCTCACTCATTCCAGTACATTATTATTATTATTATTATTATTATTATTATTATTATTATTATTATTATTATTATGCAAAACGGCCTGATTCTGAGAGATAGAGTTTTCCTACCTTCTTGGCCAGTAGCCACACCGTGCCACTTTTAGATCTTATGGATTACACAGGCATGTAGATGTTTGTTCATATTTGGTAGTTAATATGATATATTAATATATTATTCTTGTTTATTTCAGTAAATATTATATGTGTCTTTTCTCTTCATGCAGGTTAATTTCTCTTACGTATATTGTGTTAATTGGCTTAGATGCGCTCTCACGGTAACCAGCAGAAACGGAGCGGATGACGTGATGGGTGTTTTCATCTCTTAAACTTAATAACACATCTACGCCTCATATTGGGAATTTCTACAAGCCGGGCTGCTGCTCTATTTTTTTTTATTTTAAACGAGTTCATGTTTAGCTTATAAATTAAAGTAACATAACATAATCTTGGTCGATTGATTGATTGAAGGTCAAGTTGCAAATATCATAAGATGTTACGGAATATTTAAGCTATGTTTAATTTAATTTTTAAAAACTTTCACATGGCTAAGAAGAAAAAGGAAGAAGCCCCGTCTGGCGTTAACCTGCCCTGACAAGCCCGCGGCCGCTCTATCCTATTTCTTGTTCAGCTTACCTCCTAAAATCCACACTAACAATTTTTGTGTTAACAAGGTGTAACTGGGAAACAGCTGCACGTTCTCGGTTTTGGGGTTGCTGACGTCACGCCTTGCCTACCCTTGACCGTGACTATGCAGTCACTTTGACCTTGACATCACAGCTACTTTTGCATAACTAATAGGCAATGATGTACTTCCTTGTTGGCACTATGGCGAAGACGGTTATAACGCATAATTCCCCGCTGTGTGTATAAACAACTTGCAGTTTTTCAGGTCTAGACGGCTGGAGTAATAGGACGGAACGCTATAAAATAGGAAATACACAAAAAATCCCTATGTCATCTTTAACATGACGTTATGAATCAACCCCAACACTAGTTTTTAAATTATTTGTTTTAGATTTAATTTTAACAATTGTTGCATTACTGTTTATTTTGATCCGTGTAACAGGTAACATAATGTCAAATCATTATCTTATTGCAAATATAACATTTTCGTTAGCTTTAAGCTTTGTGACGGATGCGCTGGGTGACATTTGCGGGTCATCAGTCAGACGTCACCCAACAGGGCCGTTTTCAAAGTAAGTTACTTTTCATGCAATGTGAGTTAAGAGCAGTATGTGGACCCTTTACAATCCATTTGCTTGATATAACCGAAATGGTGCCGTGGATCATACATACCATTACAATCAAATGAAACACCTGAAACAGATTAAAGGAAATCCAGGTCTGAAGTCGACGACTTTTCGGCTCTCTAACCCCTAATCCTTCTGATAAAGGTTGCAGCGCGGACAAGTATGAGTGTTAATGACGTTTTCATAAAATATTATAACTGAAATTTCCCAAAGGACTCAATAATTACGTTCAGTTTTTAGTAGATCCATATGGTTACAAGCCAAGTTGTAAGTTGAAGTCGATATCCCATAAATCGATGCTTTATGAGTTTTATTAAGTTCGTGAAAATTATTTACATTGTAACGATTATTAAAATATAATGTTAGTTTGAATTTCTATATTACTATGAAAAGGGTGCTATATTATACAAAGCACAAAATGTGTTTTATATTATCTCGCATGTTTGTCGCGAACCACATCACGTCATTAATATGTCTTATATTGAAATTGGATATTGTACCCGTTTATTAATTTAGCTGAATATCAATAATAGTTCTCAAAATCTATTTAACTATAAAAACCAATATTAAACTAAATTAAACTTATTTTAAAAGAAACTGACTCGGTTGATGGGTCATGGCTGAGACCAGATTTTAGGGCTTAAAGATTTATCCCGTAGTTGATCAATGACTAAAATGCGTAATTTTCTCGATGAATCGGTTTGTTACACTACGTGATTTATTGTTCACATTTTAAGAAAACGTTTAGATGAGGTAAACGAGTAGTATTCTAACGTGTAAAAACAAATAAGGAAGACCTACATTTATAGACATACTGAAAAGTATTTTTGTTTAAAAGATGTTTTATTCAGTATCACATCATGACTGTGCAAAATAAGCTGAAATAAAAAACGGCCATTTTAATTAACAGATGTTCTTGTGAAAAGCTGTTTGTGTAATCTTATTTTAATATTACCGTTTTAACGTATGGTACGATGTTAGTACATAGAAAATAAAGTTACAGAACCTTCGCGAAACACAGCAGGATTTCTGAAGGAAGCCGACTCGAGTAGTCTATTATTAAATAGTATTTCGTGTGTTCAAAATGATAGCTTGTAATGAGGGTTATCAGGACCGTACATTATTACTTAACGTACCGTTATTTGTATTTTTCATTCATCCGCTCCATCGGGCATGTAGATGGATTCAGAAAGCAGCCTCTTGGTTGGGATTTAGCTGAGAGCACTGCTGATGCAGATATCACTGAACATTGTATGCGGATGGCCGGAGCGAAGGAGGCAAGGAGAAGGGGGATGATAACCTCTGGTGGTTGTATGATGGAAATATCAGGAAGTGAAAGAGGCGGAGAAAACGTCGCTCTTCTGTAGGCCTTAGAATCGAAAGTGAAGCTCTATATTAAACGAAATGAATTACTGGAATTCGACTTCGGTCTGTAAATATTAGTAATACAGATTATTTGTACTTTGCATAATAATTGTTGGTTCCAAAGATATTGGTATTAAACATGTGACTAGGGTAGTAACAGAGACCCATGGAATAGTCTTATAGTCTCATCTGTTTAGTGCCTCTGAATTGAGAATCAAATTTCTGCTAAATTAATTTGTGAGAAACCGATTTATTTTCATAAATCACATCTTGCTAAAATGCAAAATCAACTAATTTTACACTGAAAAGTCGGACGGGTTAATTTTGATCCTTCTATTCTTTCGGAACGTAACGGGCCAGATATTGTCACGTAACACCCGCTGTTTTTACACCTGTGGGTGAAAGCTAACGATCTAAGAAATAAACCAATTGTTTAATTTGTACGATCACTGTTTTCAAATTACTATAATGATTACAATGCCATTTTCAGGTACTAATTCCCTTGCAGGAATCGTCGTGTATTTTTGTTACATTTTTGGGAGTTTTGGTTGTTTCAGTGTAGATATAGAATAATATACGTGTCTAAGTAGTTATGACGTGCAAATTGAAAAATTATTTGTGCAAAGATTCACACTATTAATGCAGTGTTTAGGTGTCAGGCCTATTACCTTTGGATATTTAAGTCTACATTATTCTTCTAATATTATCATTTAAAGATTATGTATTGTTGCATGAACCTTTTGGGGTTTTAGTAATATTATTATGATCATGAAAATTATTATTATTATTATTATTATTATTATTATTGTTGTTGTTGTTGTTGTTGTTGCTGTTGTAATTATTATTATTATTATTATTGTAATTTTTATGTAATTTTAAAGCATAGTGCCCTAATTTTTATCTTCCATTGCGCATAATTTTGCCTATGATGTTTAATACAATATTACATGTGTTGTTTTTAGTTTTTAGGTTTTAGTGTGAATGTGTTTATAGAGACAAAATGCTTTTTGTATTTGTCCTTTATATGCCACAGAGCCTATAATCTTACTATTATTATAGCTTCAGGTAACTTATCTTATTTCGATAAGGTGATTCTTGCAGTTTCGTTCGGCGCACCTTTCGACCAGGTTATTAAAACCAAATATGAATACTGTGTTTTACACCAAGGAGTTTTCATTTTTGTTCATTTCATTATGCGATAAGTATCATTTAACGCGCTCCATATCAGTCAACTGACGTTAACTGCTGGGGTTATTGCTCATT
>JAODJU010000088.1:1396124-1419395 GCA_026776725.1 Gnathonemus echidnorhynchus
CGTAATTTTATATATACACAGAAATATGCGCGTGCTATCTTCTTTCCATTCTGTGGAATGGCCAGAAATGCACTTAAGTTTTATTAAAACTTTACTATTGATCTTACCGATGCATGTGTTTGCACAAAATGCTAGACAAAATGGAGTGTGATTATTAAGCTTTACTTCAAGATACCATTGAAAACGGTGCTCCTCTCAGCACAACATGATAACGCGGTGAGTTTTGCGTATAGTGTTTGTTTTCCACAGGCCTTCCTTAGAAAGGATCATTCAAGATCTCTACTGCAGGACGTTAACTGAAAACTGAAAACTGCGAGTTGTAACTAACCCAAGTAAGAAAAAATGCCTTTGTTTATGTTATCCTTCTGTCTCGACACAACAGGAGATTCCAAGACGGTTATTTCAATAGCGTCCAGACATCAATGCACTAGACAGTGACCTTGAACTGGCAAGCGCCAATTGGTAGCGTCTTTTCTTTAAAAAAGAAAGAAAACGACCGACTGAGTCAGAGAGGGAGAACTTTCAGCACCTTTTTGCAGCTGCTTTTTTGCGCTTTTTAAAAATGTGCGCGTGCTCTTCCGAAGGACCGCGCGTGTCTCACGATTGGGAATTCTGTGGGCATATGCCTTTGCTTTTCTTTTTTTTAAAACATCTTGCATTTCTGACGTGTGGAGTAAGGACTCGGAAAATTCTCAGTTATCGGTAAGGTGAAAATCCAGTCTGAATAATTTAACTGGTAGGAACGTATTTGCTTCCACAGGGGCTACTTGCCAACCAACTCTGCAGTATAAATGTTTATTAAAATAAAAAAAGCTATGTAAAAATGTATATCGCTGTTTTCACATGGATTTTGCTTATTTTTAGGTATACATCTATATTTTGTTCTATGTATAGGGCACCACTGAATTACTTTTCATTTATACAATTTGTGTTGTGCCGTGTTTATGACATGCTTGTATATACCGTAAGCCATGATCTTGAAAACCTGTCACGTTCTGCTTACTGCGCGGTCCTGGAATAAATAGTTATCTTAAAACATATTACGTAAGAATAATATAACTGGAAATAGCGTATATTTTGCAATAACTGATTGGTGGTAAACGCTATCAGTTTGAAAGATGAAAAGCTGTTTTGAAATTACAATATCATGTATGTTTTGTGTGTTGAAAATGTGGTGTGTTCGGTTTTCAAACTCGGTTGTAGCTTAGTTGTACATTAATTGAAAATTGATTTATTTACAAATGTACTTCTATAACTATAGCAGTGGATAATGCACATGTTTCGGACTGAAGATGTGATTAATTTCAGAAGTATTGCTATCAGTTTCTTTTATTTCTGTAAACGTAATATGACATCACGTGACAGTCCTGTTCTTCATTTCATTACCAATCTGGAAAATGGGAAATTTATGGGAAATTGAACTGAACCTAAACGTGCGTAATGATACTGTAGTGCAATAGATGGTGACGTATTAATCGTAGAAGGATTCGTGTGGAACTTAAAATGATCGACTCTCTAGAATAAGGTGCATATTGTGTTTACTCTTTAACAGTTTATGTAAGTTGTCGTGCAACGAATCAAGTACTTGCCTAAAAATGCATGAAAACATGCACAAAAGATCATAAGAAACGAAGAACGGGCAAAAGAAGATAAAAGTGTTGACCTGTGACTCCGCGGGTCGGCAGATGAGTCCGTCTACGTATTTAACATGCTTTTCTGTTAGATTCCTTTTTGCGTCTTCTTTATTCATCAGAGACAGTTGTCATAAACCCCACATTGCGCGCACGTATTATACCTTTGTCAGTATGGGTCAACTGCTTTGAAACAATACAACACGTTGCATTTCTTTTGCTAAAAATGTTGCAGTATAAAATGATACTTGTTTTTATTAAAGATAATTAAATTCTTATAAAATATTTTAGCTGTAAGTATTTTTTCATTACGTAGCACTTTTTAGTGGCGAATAATCAATTTCGCTCGATAGAATTCTTTCAGCACCCCTCAACTGCCCCGTAAAGCACATAAAAGAATTGGGTGGAGGCTTCGTCACTAGCTTCCCGGCGTATAGTTGCCAAACTTTATGGGGCTGTCCCTTAAAGTTTTTCGTGTGAGGTGTATGAAAATTATTTGAAACGTATGCGCTTTAAATAATCTTATTAAATATCATTTTATTTTACAAAGCCAGTTTTCCCAACCTTCTGGCCCCGATACTGTAAATACGCGCCGAGTGTGAGCATCAGTCTTTTCTTAAACAAGGCTGTAAAAGAGAGCGTCACAGCTTTATGTGACATTGAACTGAACCCTTATTTGTTCAGAAATAAAATGTTGTACAAACCAGGGTCTTATAGAAATGCGAACCTTAAAAACCCTCAAACCATTAATTAAGCCATGCCCTGTTTAACTAATCATCTATAAACGGTTAAGGAGCGTTATTAAAAAAAATCTTTAAATGCAGATAAATAATTCAGACATACCTATACAAAGAAGACAAAACAGGACAGCCTATCCCGTTTTTAATAAAATCTTTTATAGTATTTTAAATGCATATAAAACCTGTAATACAGAAGTTAATGTTTTGGTTTTTTTTTTCTGACGTAGCCTAGTGGGTGGCACCTTCCGTGCCGCAAATTGACTTAAACACGTGACCCAAATAAGACCAATCAGGGCCACCTCTAGGTTTAACTATGTTAAATGTCAGATTGCAATAAACTAGATGCTGTTGGTCAGGCCCGCTGAAATGGGCGAGCATAATCTTCTTAATCCCGGGTTTGTGGGACCGTTGGTAAACATCCACACAGGAGACACATTTTACCTGCCAAATTTCAGAGCATCGGGGGGACAGCTGGCGGGGCTACCCTCTTTCTCCTACCCAAGAAGAGATAATGTGTGTTCTCTCCCGTGGAACCCATCGGAGCCGTGCAACGGATACTCTCAATCCTACTTAAGCGGCCCCATGTCCATTAACCCTCAGTTCAGCCGGTCTTGTGAATTACCTCGGCAAGAGGAAGGAAAATGCTATTACAGCAATATTGCCGGGCACAGAGAAACTTGCTCGGAGGGGGGCAATTTAAAGAGAGAAGACAGGGCGATGAACACATCTTCGGTGTCGTCAGATAACGGACTACATAACAGCATGAGCGGTGGTGGCGTGTTTCCTAAATTTGATTATGGGACAGAGGAGGTGATCCAAGACCCGCCGTCCTGTCCGTCCCTCGAATCTGATTCCAACTCGTCTATGCTCAACGAAGGGGGCAAGACTCTCGCAAGCATCCCTCAGACCATGACATCCCCTGGAAGCCAAGCAGGCAGTGCAGCTACGGGCGGAGGTGAGTGACCCACGTTAAACAGACGACATAAATGTACAGTTTGTGTATAGTGTGCGCAGTGTAAGACCCGTGTCATTTTCTGTTGTTTATATAATTATATAACATACTCTTTTATCTGGATTGTATTTTGACTAAACGCCACTAGGGGTAGCGCGGAAAATATCTTAGTACTCAGTCTTGGCATTCTTAGACAACGCATTCCTCAGCACAGGCTTCTTCTCATGTGATTTTCATGAAATTTGAGTGTCATTCACAAGTACTTAGCCATTTTGCCTTCTCCTCTTTATTTAAACTAATTTCAGGTTTAGGTCATGCACGATGGGACAGCTTTAAGCAGCAAAAAAATAGTGCGAATGTTATTCTCGCTGGGGAAAGACTATGCAAAGGGATTTGAGGTGATTCCCATATAGCTCAGGCAGGTATAACGCTTCGAAAAATGAAAATAGCTTGGGGTGTTTGAAAGCTGACCTGCGCCGTCATGTTAATGCTAACTTTTACTGCAGCTGTAAAACTTGTCGTGTCACAGAGTTTGCTACTGATCTCTGTGACGTATATTCTGTAAACAGGGCGAAGGGGACGTTTACCATATTCTGCCTTTTTATGCTGTTCATACATTTGGTATTGAAAATGTGGCTGGAAGCCACTCAAAACTATCACGTATAAAACTAATCATTTAGATCTGGCGATCCTTCACCCGTATTGGACATCACGATGGATTCAGACAGCCATTTCAACGTATTAGGGTGGGAACTGCAAATTTTAAAATGTAACATCATGGTCCTTTACAGTACTTTTTAAATAGCTAACTAATATAGCAGCCCAGGTGCATAGATTAGAACTAAGACCACTCAGGCCTATAGATAGATACAGGTAATTTTAGGTGATTCAGCAGTGGAGAATTTGTGCAAGGTTAAATACTGATCATTTCTGATAAACTCTGAAGCTGAAGTTCGCTTGCTTACGTTGAAACGTATTCCAACCAGGTGGCCCATGGTACCCGATGCACGCCCGGACCCGCAAGAAACGCAAACCCTACTCCAAACTACAGTTGGCTGAGCTGGAAGGTGAATTTATCCTCAACGAATTCATCACGAGGCAGCGGCGGAGAGAGCTCTCCGACCGCCTGAATCTCAGTGACCAACAGGTTAAGATCTGGTTCCAGAACCGGCGAATGAAGAAGAAAAGGTTGTTGCTTAGGGAGCAAGCCTTGTCATTTTATTAAATACCCTTTAGGGCTATAACCACGATTCTGTTTGTTTTTCATTTTTAAGCATGTTGTAAATTCTTCAAGATACCCATCTTACTTTAGTAAACCAGCATGTACAAAATATACGACATATTTTAGATTTTAGTGTATTCTTTCAAATGATCAGATATGTATTAGTAATTATCTCAGTTATAATGTTCTCGATAAAAGTGATACTATGTAATAATTCTTTTGATAGAAAAAAACTTTTCATACGCCAGGCGATGCAAACGCCCTTGAACTGCAAGGCATTGACTGTGGACTTGACTTAAAAGGCGATACTGATGATGAAAATGTAATTGTACATTATTCCCTAACACCACCGACTTAGAGGATTTACATTATCCTTTTAATGTAGGTTGTCAGGTTTTAGAAATGACTTTCACACGTACGCAGATATTACATCTTTATTTTCTTCAGCGGTACTAGCGGTATTAAACCCGTGTAAATGAAAGTTATTCATTCTGTTAAAATAGGCCTACTAATTTGAGTAAAGCGGTGTTATTTCAGTAGAACCCCCGAAGTAATCTATTTTACCTCTTTCAGTAGAGCAGTATTAAAATCGAGCTATTAGCTGTCTAATTATTTACGTCATCATTTTACCTTTTTATTATAGTGCCAATAACTAGTCGTTAAGCTAACAAATGCTAGTGTGCTGAGCCCGAAAGTTAAAAATTCAGGAAAATGTTTAAATTATGTTAGCCAATAAGGCGGCATCCGAGCAATCAGCAGGTCGAAAGGCGGTGTGTCTTTCCTTCAGCTGCCTTGTATATTGATATTTCAAACTAAGTACAGGCTCAGGTGAAAACTGGGCGAATTTTCGTTACACTGGTTTGGTAACCGTTAGTGAATCTGGGGTCGATATGTGGTTTTTTTTCTTCTCCGGAATCGGTAGAAAATAAGGCAATTTTAACTCAGATCTGCTCTGTTTATTTGGTCTTGAAGGTTCACGGTCACGGACAGGGGACGGTCTTCCGGTGTCTCTCGGAATCTGTTCCTCTTTAGCCTGTTTTCTAACACAGCTAGTCGCTAAGTGCTAATTTACACAATATTCTGAAACTGTATATTTGCATATCTGTATATGTTTATGTGTCTGTAGGACTTCGGTGTCTGTATATTGGTGCGGGTGGGGGGGGGGGGCGAGGGGGAGATGAAGCTCATGCTGCTATTTTGTGCTAATTAAATTTATATGCTTATTTGCTTCAAATGGTTGAATATTTGAAGAGACAAGATTCGGTTTTGTTCTTTTATCTCAGTGGTCACGAGAAAAGAACCGGCGCATCTTATTAAAATGCATAAATCTAAAAAAAATTACTGGGAGAATTAAGACAACGTGAGAGGGGAAATATTTGACCGTATTGAAGAAGCCCTTTTGCAATATATTAAAGAAAAATATTTTCTCACTTGAGCCACACAGGGTCGTAAATATATACAGTTTATCCGGTGATTATATTTTCATTAACAGTTACAACGCCAAATAGAGAAACCACGCTCTGCTTTTTATATATTATTCATTATTGCTTGACAAAGGTTCTCAATATCTCAATATCTTTATTTTGTTTGTTGTAACTGCAGTAGTAGTGCAGTGGTAGGCATAGTAATCCAATATATAAAAGCTTTATGTTGTATGTTATTTCTTGGATGAGTTTGAGGCGGGGAACCGTGGTGAAATTTAGGACTAAAAAGTTGGGCAATACATGTTTGCAAACGTTAATGTGGTCCTGCTGGCGTTCCCCGTTTGATATCTCTGGTGCTGCTCGTATGTTATACGTGTAATGTGATTCAAATAACTGTGTATCTTGTCCTAAAATAAAGAAACGTGATAATGACAATGATGATTGCTATTTTGGTTGCATATCCTGTGTAATCCATTAAATCTTTCCCACTTCTAGATTATCTAGACGGAAGTACCAATTCGTATGTACGGATTCATATCTGCGTTTGTAAAACGCTTTCTTGTATAATAATGTATCATGCGACTCACTTTGACGGAATGTATCAATATGTGTTTCTGAGCATTAATAAAAATTGCAAATGTACCAATAAAACATGTATCATAACATTTTTTTTCGAAATACGTGTATGCCAGAAACGTAATGCGCTTTGCATAGCACCTTATTTCATTAAATGACTTCCTCTTCCGAATTCAGCAAAACACCTACTGGTTTAACTCCGTGTCATAATAACAGTAAATGTCATTTTATATTCTCTGTAAATCTGGCAGTACCAGCTCTGTTTTTTACAAGACTGCTAAGAGGGTCCAGTGAAATTATATATTTGTGCTGAAAGGCTTCTCCCGCCGTTAACTTAAGGTTTTACAAATCCATATGAAGATATGGGGACAAATGAAACAGGAAACCGTTCAATTTTATTTTACAGTAGGGCCCTCTATTCCCTATAATTTGACATAATCGTTGTATACTCTTCCACTTTTTCCCTTTTATATAGTAAACTGTTGGTATAACCTTGGCGGAGTGTGAGTGCTGTTACGAGACGTATATGCAGTTATATGCTGTTGTTTCACTGAAAAGGTCAACACCACCCCTTGCCCTATGGGGTTTATAATATATATCACAATATATATCCTTTATATAGGCGTATTCAATAAATACGTATTTATACGCCATTTCAATAAAACGTTATAATCATAATTCGTCGTTGTATTCACATTATCTTTTTGCATGGTTTAACTTGTGACATAAAATAGACCCCTGACTTTATTCAGTGCGTTCAAGGAAGGTAAAAATTCGCTCCGATTATCATCAGAGTGACCGGAAACTGACAGTGCTCCTATAGAAGACAGTCGTGTTTTGCTTCAAACGAAATTATTCGTATTGCTTGAAATCGTACGAAAATCAAATTTCACATACAATCATCTATTCCGCGTTTTCAATTTGACTGTTTCATTTGCTGGACTGGATTTATGGAGATTAGGTTTGAATTTAACCTTACAAGTCACTCCAGGTTGTTATTACGGATTCCAAGAAATATACTAGATGAATTTGAACTTGACTAAATAATTAAACATTAATATTATATATTATTATTATATATAAGGCCTATGTATTTTTAAATGCCCCCGATTGCTTTTTTTGTGCCAGCGAATGGTAAATGACTCAGATTGCTGGGGTATTCTTACTATTACAAACAATTAACCCAACAGGAATCCTTTAACCGCTTTCAAGCGATTCTTGCCATTAATTAATTACGTTATAAAATCGAATAAGCATAGATTCGCCTCTGCGTCCGGCAGGCCCTTGAAAAATAATATTTATAACAGTCCATTCGCCAAAATGGATTGTTTCATGTGTTTCGGAACCGTTTCTAGAGTAACGTTAAGGGCTGCGTCTTTTTCAGAATCGTCTTAATTATAATATAACTGTTGTCTGTTAGATTTATTGTAAATGTCTAATTTAGTCGATGTGAAATTTGTCGATATTTCATATAGTCCTGTTTTTGAGCTTTAAAATTAGTCTGTCCCCTCAGGCACGCCATTAAAGATGTTTCGCAATGTCATGGTGAGGTTTTTTCTATTGTTTTGAAAATCATCCAAATCCATCCAAACCGCTCCATATGATTTGATATTGGAAAAACCACAACCCTTTACAGCTTGAGTCCACGTACTCCTCCCCAGTGATCCACTGCACTTCTATCTCACCCTGAATTCAAGCAATGGCCTTTTCACTATAACGCAATCAGTCTCATGAAGCTGCTTGGACAAAATGCATGTGAAGCAAGAACAGTCTAGAATGAGTCTGGGCTCTTACACGTATAAAGACGTTGTAGTTTAACCCGTCAGTTGACAGACATTCTTCCCGGAAACATTCACACTATAGATAATATAGAAGTACAGGCATATTTTGCATAAATTTATAACGTATTATTAAATTTCTTGTGTATATAACCGGAATAAGTGCTTATGATGGGTATAAAAACACAGTTTCACAGTCACTACTTGTTTCCATATAGTTTCACGCAAGTTACGAGTTACTAGTTCTTTCTAAACTGACCCCACTGACGAATTCATTTACGGATAAAGCTAACGTTTCAGAAGGCCTGCGAACGTGACTAATTTCTTACTCGATGATGACCTTTTAACTAACTTTATATAAGAAAAACTGCCATGTGTTTGTTGTATAATTTAAGAAGATAAATGTACGTTAACTGATAACACTGACAAAACAGTACAATGATATAAAGGTATAAAGTAAAAAAAAAAAAGCAGAGAGATTGAACCGCTATCGAATATTATGTTGGCAAAATGCATAAATCTGAATATCAATTCAAAATTATCCATAAAATAATCCAGGCCTATCAGTTATGCTGTTTACGCTTAAATGAGGAAAGCAGTCCCTGGTTCTTTGATTTCTTTACATTTACTGCTTAACTAAGCGGCATTTGGGGAGTCTCACGATACTATAGATAAAAGAAAAGAGTTGGTTGTAGTATAAATATATATAAAAAATACGTCTCACTAACAAACGATTTCCGATATTCTATTCGGCTTCGTGTTTTCGTGTTGAGATATTTGAGTAGTATTTCTTTAAATGAATTATTAATATCATGAGTTGTCAATTGATAAAATGCATGGGCAATCGTGTAATTATCTATGAACTTGACTTTTGAATATATTGATAATTGTATCCTTAGTTTCCCTGATGGACGTTAGCGATTTGTTACCAGAACCGCATGTAGAATTTTGTCACGAGGAGTAACTTGCCTAGCTATACTCTCCATTTTCTGAATAGTGGAAGCAGATAAACATATACTATAATCAGATAAACATATAATATAATCAGATAAACATATACTATAATCAGATAAACATATACTATAATCACTGATGTTTTCCATAAGTCGTTGATGGTGCTTTGGAAACGTGTATTGATTCTTTAAAAGTGATCAGGCAGTTTAAGATAATAATGCTTTTAATCGCAAAAGTTTGGAGTGAGGAATATGGGGAAAATGGAGAAATGTGTCATTGTATGAAGCAAACACATAGAGACATGATTCATATATAATATAATATAATATAATATAATATAATATAATATAATATAATATAATATAATATAATTATCTTTAGATTTTGTACATATATTAAATTAGCAGGTTTCCAAAGCTAGTGTCCATGAATTTTTTATTCGTTAAATTTGATAAAAAAATTGTTGAGAAAGTGACATCGTCGACAGTATAAAGCATTTCTGGAAACTTCTCTTGTGGAGCATAGGAGTACTGTAAGATATTTTATCTGCTTATGGTACACGTCTCGTGAGGACTGTTCATTACAGTGAATAATTAGGCCAATATAATGCGATTTCTAAGATGTGACAAAAAAGTGTCTCACAAAGCTATATATAGCTGTATACAGCAGGCCACGAAAGTCTTACAATATAAAGCACAGTCTATATCATAGTTCTAATGCCAAGCTCATATTTTGCGTAAGAAATATTTTTCCCAGGTAAACATTGCACGTTTTCTTGAGCATATATGTGCTATTTTCGTGCTTGCGATTGTATGTGAGTATTGTCAAGTTGGCGGAAAATAATTTGCTAGCTTGGTGATCCTGATGTTGCCTGTCGCCTTTATTAACGGCTAAATAACTCAACAATCAATATATTTAAATATTACTGCTGTCGAGACTTTTACATATAACCTTTTATTCGTTGGTTATTAGGGAGGCCTATAGATGTCATCTCTATAAGTTTGTTTCTTTAACATGTTCCCTTTTTTCTCTAGTCGTGTTATTATTGTTCGGTTTTATTGTTAACTAAATTATTATGCATATACTGTACGTATAACGTGTTTACTACTTTTTTGAATGGGTGCGTTTCGTCTGAAGGTTTATTTTATTTTTAACAATTTAATCTGGAGACTTAAGGTTCTTGGCCAAGTTGAGCAAAACGTTTCCTAAGCAGTTTGGTTCGTCATTTGTTACTCGAACATTGTTCTGTCTTCATTTGGGGCTGAAATCTTTGCAAAAGATTACTTGGAGCCGCTACAACTACAATCGGTATGAAAAATCCCTTCAGGCGAAGCGGTTTGTTTAGTTTGACTGTCAATATGAGCTATAAAAATTGTTGACTTCGTTAAATAGACTACTAGAGTGATTAATTTACCCACATTTATTGCAACTCCCCTTCAGCGAATGATAAACATTTAAAGTTCTACAAAAAATAAAAATTGTGCATGTATCCAATACAGAGAAACATAGGCTGAGACTGTGTAAATGTAAAATATTTCAATACCGTTCCCGCTCTAAAGGGTGACTGAAAGCATCTCGTGAGTTCTCTAATCTCTGTGTGGGCGGAACGCAGACAAATTGAAGGTCAAGTTAGTAAAGCGCCATATATGGGGTCTGAAGGTCCATCCCAGTGAGTTTTGCAACTATAAGCCAAGAAGGCCAATCTAGTGCAAAGAACCGTTTCTGATAAGCTGCTGTCCTTTTTTTTTATCGGGTAGGTATTTTTAATTAGGCTTACGTGCACGTTTCGGGATCGAAGAGACAGTGAAGGGAGTGGCTTAGAAAGCAATGTGAGGAGACATTTTGTGCTTTAGGAATGGAATATTACACATGTCCACAGTGAATCGATTCCGACACCCAAGCCCGGTGGTAGTGAAATTAAAACAGATATAGAAAATGCGTCAGAATGTTTAAAGCTCTAGCAGATACGAACCAATCTATATTTGGTACGAAAATTAAGATGTAGTTCCGTAAGTCATAAATCTACCTTCTATAAAACAAAACATATTTATCTTAATTCGCTGTTTTATGGATTCGGCTACAAGATACAGAAGGTGTATTAACCAGTCCTCAGGGAGAAAACAAACCACATCAAGCTTTTAAATTCTAGTAATTTGTACTGGAGCCTTTTCTCGTGGGAGAAAACGTGTATATGTTCCAAAGAGAGGATGGCATATTATATGCAATGTATTAAATGCAAAAGTTTATAAGAGGCATTTCCTAATGAGTCCAATTGTCCTTTACCTATCACAGGGTTAACTTTAAACTTGCGAAAATATAGGGAAAGAAAATGACCGCGATAATTTGGATGCAGCTTTAGGTAAGCTTTTGCGCTAGCTTTGCCCTATACAAAAGAACAAAGCTAAAGTAAGCTAACTAAAGACACAAGTTCCTTTCGACAATACTATTCTCTAGCAAATTACTTTTAAGTGCCCAATTTTGACTGAGCAAAGCTTACGCTCTAGTGGTATGTAACAGCATATAACAATCTTTCCTCCTTCATTCTCGCTCTCTGACAGTAATACAAATGTAAACATCCAATATTGAGAAATATATATGTAATAATATTATTACTGTTGAGTACATTGTTCTAAGTGTTGAAGACATCAGGTGAACGTGATATTTTGATGTTACGCACTCAGTGTCCCTCAGTACGGTTCTATTAAGCTCGACATCCATGCTGTGTATAGACCTATTGGTGTAAAAACACATACCGGACCGCTTTGGTTTAACAAACCTCTCGCTGTTTTAATAAGTACTGGATTGAACAGAAATGTGTTGAGTTGAAATTAAATTAGTAGAGAATAACATTTAGACGGCGAACAAAGAAGAAAGCAGAAAGAAGATAATATGACAGTAGTGACCGCGGAAAGGTTATTACTAGGACTGAGATATGGATGGCACGAGCTTTTCAATGGCAAGAATAGTACAAGTGAGAGCTCAGCAGTACTGGGCATCCTCAACAAAATACTAGGAGCGGGGAATTTCGGATATTTCTGTCGAGTGCTGTGAACAAATTAAGGAAAGCAATCTATTACTAAGATACCTATGACCTATTATGGTGCTCTTATGGATTATATTGTATGTAAAAATACGACTACTGCTACTAATACTGCTAACATTAACAATACGCATTCGTGTATTTTCTACACCCGTTTGTCATATGCAGGCTGGAGCCTATATCGGATAGTAATTATAATTTGTATTATTTTTCCTATCGCTGTCATACCTCTTTTAATTACGTAATTTATAAACCTGTGTACTTTTTTTGAGAAAGTCTGATTCAAGAGTTTTATTTGCCACATGTATGAATGTAGTGGTACACCAGCAGTGAATATTAAAGAACAGATTTCTTTGATATTGATTGGAGAATCCATCCCTAAAAGCAAATTTGTTCAGTTTTCTGATACATATTTCCCATCCAAATGAATATTCAAGTAGTTTGCCATGGGTTAGGTAGATATTTTTAATATTTTCTGTTTTTTTTTAATTAACTGTAGTCAACCCTACAATTTGACACAATATACCTTTTTATAATAATAATAATAATAATAATAATATAATAACAATAACAATATTTAATTTAAATTCATTTCTTTGATTTTGGAAGTGGTCTTATTTAAAACCATGCTCATAAAGATGTCGAAAAGACAATAAGCTTTTATTAAATATTTTTATTAAATAGGCCTATACAAGATTACTGTATTTCCAAATGCAATCTCTCAAATAAACTACAGAAGCTGAAGAGCATTTGCATAGGACCTACGTTTTGGCCACTGTAATTGTTCTCACTGATGGAAAAAAAAAATACACACTTAATACACACATAATTTAAAAGCACCTTCGTTACCTGGGATTATATGTGATGTGTCTTTAAATATACGCCGCGAAGAGCCACTGTCTGATCCTGATGTATAACGTATATATGAAGCTCAGAGAGTGGGAAAGTACAGCGACCAAAAACAACGTGTAAAGGCTACCGGTGCAAGAGTCGTAAGTCAGCATTCGAATATGTTCCGAAAAAGTCTTCAAAGGGTGCGATGCCAATCTCATAAGTTGCACGGGAAACCAGCTTAATGCCACAGGTTTCCGAACACCCTTTAAGACAGACCGGTCAAGATCAATCCGTTCGTTCTGTGACCATGACGTTGCTTGTCAAAGCGATATATTGTTTTAAAAAAACGGAAAATAATCTTATTTTATCAGTACTTGACTTGCCATAAGATTGAAAGTACATTGATTCACAAAATAATAAAGAAATTTACATATTGTTCTTTTTATGTTGTGGCGTTTTGTATACAATATATAAAGCATGCGTCAAAGACATCAGTCTCAATATTTTGAGATGATACGGCACGTGTGTATTGCGCGAGACCACTGTAAAAATGAACGCCTTTTAGTTGTTGCTCCGAACTGTTCACAGTTCATACAACCAAATTTAATAGTCTGGCTTACATCCAATCAAATTTATCTTGGCCATGAGGGGACAATAATATTATTTCACACGCTTGCCACATTTAGTCCTTGTTTCTGGTCGAATTTATGAGAATATACAATAGTCGGACTAACATGACCAATGCGTACCTGAAAAGACTACAGGTTTTCTTAATTTGGTCTTTTTTTCAAAGAGCCTTCTTTAATTCTTTAGCTGTTTTACTATTATAGCGCGTAACAGTGAGGCCTTGCTTAGATTCCGCAGACAGATGTCGTAAAAGGTCTTTGAAAATCCGCTCTCCAACGGTGTTGTTTTGAAGCAGAGAATGTCAGATATTTACAACACCAGTTTTGGTCTCAAGACTGGAAATTTCGTAGCTTGTAGACATTTTTTGGTTTTGACAGCATATACTTTGCTTCCCAAGTATAATTAAGTTATTCAGTTATTGTATTCGTGGAAAAAAACGTTAAAGCTAAGCACACCTAAGTCAAGTAAATAGGTCATTTCTGGGTCACATTACTTGGAAAAAATATATTAACGAAAGCTTTAAGGAACTTAATGTCGGTATCCGTTTCAGATCTTAGTTCTCTGTCGCATAACTGTACAGGGTTTGTAAGAGATTATAGGCAGATAACATGAATTGACGTAAACTGACGCAGGAAACTAAACTATGGATCCAATGAAGGTTAAATAATAGAAAATTATGAATAATAAGCTGTTAGTTTCCCTCCTATCAGGCATCATGATAAAGTGCAGTCAGGTAAATCCAGTTTGCTCATATTGTGCATTGTTTGTTTTGAATTGGCCTCTATGTTTTGCATCTATGTACGTTTATTTGAGTAAGTTATGTGTATAATCTCTTAGGCACACGAGTGAGCGTTCTTCTCGTAGATAAGCCTTTGGGGGGGATGTCTTTTTAAGTGACTTTTGTCGATCGGTTCTCGTTTTTCTACACTCTCTGATATTGCAAATGAATGTCCCTTTGCTATGGTCGCGCTTTTATGGTAGGAGCCGGTGAGGAGTTTAGTGGTCAAATTCAAGTGCCACGTCTAGGCGGGGGTCTGCTTTCTTTGTACTTGGTGTTACAAGTCCGGCGCTTCAATCCTTTCATCAACGGCCGCAGCTCTTCCGCTTATTCAGAGGCTCTGCGCTTGTTTGTAAGTTTATAGGTGTATATAGGAATGGATGTTTCTAGCATTAAAAGCCTAATTTAAGACATTATCTTTTACTTGTTTACTCTAATCATTTTTTTCTGTCATAGTCTCCCCATAAAAGTACGTATGTACCTGTTCGACTAATGCCTTAAAATACAATCGCACGTCTTTTATTTTTATTCTTTTATTCTTTTATTCTATTATTTCGTTATTTCATTTTCTTCTTACATTTTAGTAAAATCTAGGACACTAACGCCTCTTATGCGACCAGTATCATTTCGCCATTGTTCTGATGCATTAACCAGATTTCATAGAGAGTCGCAGCGTTAGTCAAATTTGCACAGCCTACTGGACAAGGTACAAACAAACTATAGTACGACTATTGTTTCTCTAATACAGTTAGCCATTTGTATGTAAGTCTCATATAAACGATTACATAAATAATCATGTTTCTGCTATTGTGCTAGCGATTTGTGGATACTGTACGGGCCTGTTCCAGTGGATTTCTCAACTATCACCAAGATATATAAGAAAATATATTAATGTATTAACACGCACATTTGTAATGACATTCATTAATAAACTATTATTCCGTATGTTATGAGACTGTCTAAAAACATTTTCCCAAATAAAGAAATCGAAATCGCTTATATACGTTAGCTTTCAATATTCATAAATAACTAAGTGGTGTGTTACTGAGATAAATTTAAGGAACCGCGGGTCTTCTTTTATAACGCATTTATTTGTTTGTTTGCTTGTTTATTTATATTTTCAAAATATATACCTTTAGTTAAATTCTGATTTAAATTGTTTTGGTTTGTTTTTGCTTATTTATTGTGATTTCCAGATATATCACTAGGTTTAAATTCTGTTTCGACATTTACTGCAATGTGATTTTTCATGTCCTGGCGCCATATAAGATTTTCAGCTGTACGGAATTCAAGTCCAGCAGTTTAGACCTTTAAGAAGTAATTTACTGTTCATATTCTCAGTTTCTCCGACCCCACATTATAAGTTATTTTAAAAACGTAACTATAAAATGAAGCATACCAGTCATGGCTTTGCAATATGGAATATCAGCCACAATTTAAAGCTAAAAATATTACAGGTAATTAATGTGTATAAAACTCTCAGAAGACTACTGGGAATTTTTGAGCATCGTTGTGGAATTGCTACGGGGGAAAAATGTATTTATTATTAATTAAATGGCAAAATATTAATTCAGAAAGGGTCGGTGGAAAATGTATTGCTAATACGAAATATATACGTTACTAAATCCACGAGTAACACTGGTTTTTGTGTAAAAGCAAGATCAGTAATAATCTTACGCATAAAAGGAAATACATTAGAAAAATATGTTTCTGTGTTGCTGTTTTACGCTCTTGATGACAACTAGAGGGAATGCCTTATGAAAGCGGTAAGAAATCTGCTATTGATTTTCATAATGCTGCAGTGGCGTTTCGAAACCAATCGTTTGAACCTCCTAGATCATACCTAAGTGAACCACTCCTACCCATCTAAGTGTTCCAAATTGATATATGACAATATCTACTTTCGATCACGTGTCTCCGAGCGACTTAGACGGATAGCACGTCATCTCGCCTTCCCAAATTTCCCCTCCTGCAGTTCGAATCCAAAACATCTATCTATAGTACCGAGAACGAGCGAACGATGTTTAACTCGGTGAATCTAGGCAACTTCTGCTCCCAAACGCGCAAAGACAGGACTTCTGAGTTTGGGGACAGGGCAGGCTGCGCCTCCAACCTCTATCTCCCAAGCTGCACCTATTATGTGCCCGAATTTTCTGCGGTCTCTTCGTTTCTACCACAGGCCCCGTCTCGGCAAATCACCTATCCTTATTCCACAAATCTGTCTCAAGTACAACCGGTTCGAGAGGTTTCCTACGGTTTGGACCCGTCCAGTAAATGGCACCACAGAAGCAGTTATGCATCCTGCTACACAGGAGAGGACCTGATGCACAGGGACTGTCTTCCGCCATCCACCATGACAGAAATGCTTATGAAAAACGAGAGTGTCTACAGCCATCACCACCATCACCATCCCAGCGCCAACCATTCATCCACAGGTTTTTACTCGAGCGTGGGGAAAAACAACGTTCTTCCTCAAGGTTTTGATCGCTTTTTCGAGAGTGCACAATGCGCTGTAGACAACCAGCTAGAGAATTGTTTACACAAAAGCGAGACGAGCAAGCTGGAATCAGAGTCCCAGCCTTCGAACGCTATCTCCGGCGCTACAGAACCGGAAAAGGACGCGGAGGATGAGGAAGAAAATACAAATTCGGGATCCTGCGGGTCTTCCTCAGGCACGAAGGATGGAAACGCCAGCAAGAACAGCCATTCGAGTAGGTACCGAAGCTGTAAATGGAAAAAGGTGAAGGGACTAGCCCGGTGTTTTGTCGGTCAGATTTTATGTGGAGTTTTATAAGCATTCAGTGGATTTTATTATAACCTACAAAGCTCTTTCTTCCAATGCGAAGAATTTTACGATGGGAAAACGCTTTGAAAAAAAGGGATGTTATACACAGGCGCGACTATCTCAGAGTCTGTGAAATTTTAAGAGCACGCTATTGTGACAAATGCTAACTTTGATCATGAACTTGCACGTTTTAGGGTATTTCGAAAAACCAATTGGGCAGAACACTACTTTTGACGTCCTGTGAAATATCTTTGAGCGACCCTTTATGCAATTTAGCTAACACATATATTTTAGACGACATAGCTACTTCCAAACGTAACATGGAGGAAACTGAATCTAGTTCATAAAACGTTGGTGTGAAAACATTTTTCTGCTTACTTGTGAATTCACCAAGGTTCTTATATAGTAGACTATTTCTTTTAATGTAGTGTAAATAGAAAAAGCGAGCTTTGACATTGTTTCAGACTGAAAAACAAAATCAATTGTATTAAAATATAAGGACTAGCCTCAGAGCAGACCCTTGTACGAGCTAATCAAGAGCATTGCTTCAAATCATACATTTATAAGATCATCACCACCACTATCGTAATCATCACAATAATCATCGTTAATTTAAAGTAGCCTAACACTCTGCATTTTAGTACGATTAAGCTAAAACGTCTCGTTCTTGTGTCTTCGATAGTAAAAAATCACCGCCGAAACGTTTAGGCCAAAGCAGAGATGCAGGGTTCCTTTAGAAAATACGTTTCTGTGAGTCTGTATATAGCGGTATATATTGTGTTATAAACTCCTTCTTTATGGCATGTGCAAAATTGTATAAAATTGCATTGTTCAATAACACTGCTAACGCTGCTGCCAAGTACAATAATTAGTAAAACGTGAAATGAACATCCTTGCAACCTTGCTCAGGGGTAGCGGTTGGAATATGAATGGATGAAACAGGCTTGATTTTAGAAACAAGCAACAGTCTTTCGAATCTGAAATTCATGTAACTGAAGTTAGAGTTGGCGTTTTCATTCTCTGGCCTTTTCGTCCATTCATTGTTGCATTTTTCCTTGTAAATTGGCTACAGCCACTATAGCGGATCTTAAAATAAATTCCTATGATGCAAAATACTCAAGGAAACTGACATGACATATGTAAAGCGTTTTCTTAACACAGCCACGTTGATATATTTAAATTGAAAAGTGGAATGTAACACACGTATTGTAGCACGAAGTGACAATCGGAAACGCATATTTGATTCAATGTATACAATAGGTGCACCATTACTTTTGAATACTTAATTTCGTGTTTACTGACCACATTCTTATTTGTTGAACGACAAAAAAACGACTTGACCTTGTATCTCCTCTTTGCTTCGAGGTACTCCACGCGCAAGGAAGAAGAGATGTCCATACACCAAGTTTCAGATCCGGGAATTGGAACGGGAATTTTTCTTCAACGTTTATATTAACAAGGAGAAACGTCTGCAACTTTCCCGAATGCTGAACCTGACAGACCGACAGGTCAAAATCTGGTTTCAGAATCGCAGAATGAAAGAAAAGAAATTAAGCCGAGATCGTTTGCAATATTTTTCTGGCAATCCTCTATTGTGAACAGCAAGTATTATCTTTAACTAAGCATCAGTATTATGATTGAAATTATAAAATCAACTTTTTACTGAAGGGAAGATAAGGTTCATACAGTTAAAATGTATAACGCGGCAACATAAATTTGTTGGACTTTGAAGACTGTGTTTTCTGAGGTAATTTGCGCAATATTATGCTCTCAAAAATAGAAACCAGCGAAAGACTTTTTTCAGATTCTGAAAGACTCTTAAAAACAGATGCTAAAGCATTCTAAATTTTAGTTTTCGTATTGGAAGGTTGCAAATTTGTGAAAACGATGTAGGGGCTCTTAAACTCCTAAATGTTTATCAGCAGGCCCTATACCTTCTTTTGTTTTTCATTTCGCATGCATCGTATATTATTTGTAAAATATGTAATATTCACGAAACACGATTCACGAACTTTATATTTTATAATATACGCTTAATTGTTCCTTCAGTCCTGGAGTCTTTCCCTCTGCATGACAAACGGAAGACAGTCGAATTATACATAGAAAGTGATATTCAAGCTCCTACTGCATTAGGGACTGTGATATGAGAAGTTTGTACCGGGATAATTCTCCTCGTAAAGACTATGCAACGCTCCATTTCTGACTGTATATATGCCTTTAAAGCCTATTTCGAAGCCGGATCTCTGTATCAGCTTGAGTTCTATACGTTCAGTTGTCTTTGTCGTGCGGATGGAGAAATGCGGATATCATGCTGCACCAAGTAGAATAAGAATGTAAAATAAAAATGCACAGCTATTTAATTCACAAAACATCTACATTAATACTGTTGTAAATGATATTTTGAATCGCAGTTAGCATATTATCATAGTAGTTTTATGAAATAACTGTTTTATAGTTTTCTCAAACTTGGCGTTTGGCGTTTGGTGCTATACAGCTGCCCTGTGCGTCCATTCGAATGCTTTACTTTGTGACATTGTTTTGTTTACTGAACTGGGGCCCCCTCGTGCTTCTGTGTGTATTTATTTTGTTAATATCCTATATCAATTTAAAAAATAATTATTTAAGACAACATTATAACCTTCTAGAAACTAGTTGTAAAACAATCTATTTACTTTTTACACTGCAGACAAGGGGGGGAATTGTGGCGAATCAGCCATAAATTTATCTTAGCACAAATTCTAGATGTTTTGTATTATCCTCTTACAAATCGTTAATTATAAACATAATCGTAATTTTGGTTTGTATTCTATTCATTTGGTCGTAATGCAGTCACGTCACAATCACCCCATTCATCCAAGAGCAGATCAATCTGCAAATAATTAGGAAAACGTAATGCTGAATTGGTTTTCGTCCAGGTATGACTTGCACATAAGGGAAAACACATTGCTATTATATGTGTGTGGGAATAGGGTGATTCTCGCGTTTTTGACTTGTTGGACTGGAAATAACGCAACATCGAGTGGCGGCGTGAGACGAAAAAGGCTAATTCAGTGGTCACTAAAGGAAACAGCCACTGGTCATCTCAAAACTCTTCCAGTCTAGACACTGTCATAAAGACAGAGGCACTAAACAGCTATTTTTCCTTAATTGCACCGTCTGTTCAGCGGAGTCACACTTCCGCCGTAAACAGCAAATAAGTAAAACTTACTGCGACTTGAGCTGATGAAATCAGTAATCTACTCTGGATCGTTCGATACTCTACAGCTCAAATCTCCTGAATAACGCATATCCGAATAAATGGCCGCCCAAACTTGGACGTCTATTTCAAAGCAGCCTGTATACGCGATTTTACTGAAACTGCCTATAAAACTAAAGTTTATTGACCACGTGGCGTTTAACTGCATCCCTACTGGTAGGAAAGTATTTGGCTGAAATAAGACCGAACAGATCGGGGAGAATTAATATATATCCCTCTCTGCCACGTGAAATAGGCCTACTACAAAATGGAGCAAAAGCGCGCAAAGTGAAAAACATAGGGATATATTTTAAAAACGGAATTGTGAAATTTAAGGGAGGAAATGAGGGAGTACCTAGGATGCATGTGCGTCTTTATGTGTTCGTTTGTGTATCCATGGAGACACAGAATATCTCAGAACAGTAAAAATCTTAAATATTGACTTTGAACTTCCGTGAAGTCAAGGCCGTCACCTTTAGCCCTTTGTAATAGAGAGAAATCAACGAGTTGCTTGGCCCAGAGATCTTGGCACTGACAGGACTGAAAGCCAATAAGAATTAGGGTGGGGGTGGGGTTCGGGCCAAAGGGACATCTGTGAAACTTTCGTTTCATATCAAAGTACAGCATGTAACATGGTTGGTTCGATTACATGCGTAGTGCATTGTCGTAGATAGATAAATATTTAGAACTGAAAGTCTCCTACAAATGAACCATACACGTAAATAATCGTTGGTGTTACTGTGAAATTGAATCGCACGACAGCCAGATTGATAAAGCCGAAGTGGACCTTATCCCTGTTTTGGCGACTTATTTGGCTGATTTCAGCTCGCGCCTTATCAACAGCCCGCTCAAGCATCTACCCATCAACGCTAGGTATCGCGTCACTGATGCTGTATTCTAACGGGAAATGTCTAATAACCCGCAAGGCGTGTTCGTCTCCTACTGAGGCGATAAAGAAATATGTAATACATAATTTGGGCCAAAAGGTGGCACCTGCGCAGTTCCGTGAATGGTTAATCCAACAGTGCTGCATTTCGGTTAGCCAATTAATTTTTTAATTGCCTCTCAAAGACGACGAATACGGAAGAGTAAATGGGAACGAAACTATGAATAGCGCGCTATTCAAAAGATTTAATTAATCAGAATTTGTGGGAAGAGGCTTAAATGAAGTAACACGAATATTAACACTGAATACTCAAGTGTAAACTACATGCAAGAGCACATAAGTTGAAGCCTCTGGATATGTGTTTTGTCAGTAATATAAATTAAAAACAACGTTATATGATATTTTCACGTGAAAAGACAAATGTTAAGCATATATAACTTGGATAAAGATGGAAACGTGCTTATTACTGCCGAACAATTTCAACGTTTCATTGTCGCGGTCTTGCTTTTGATTATTAGCGTGTTGCTGCACTTTAGCATGCAGGTATAGATGACTTATAAAAAGTAATGTTATTCGACGGAAATTAATTTATAATGCTCCAAAGAAATTCTTCGAATAATACGATTTCATTTCAAAGGCTCAGCCTGCGCACTTAAGCTAAGACTCTTAGTTCCTAGACATATGAGATTCTTAATTTTGGAATAACTTTGCATTTTGTAAAGCCATTGGCCCAAGGCCCGCGGATCTCCATGTTACTGTTGCGCTGGGACCATGAACAATTTTAGTCTCAAACAACATGAATATTGCTTCAGTTCAGAGCCATAAAGAGATGGGTCTGTCTTTTCGATCTCCACACCTGGAAATCACAGGTCTTAGTTGGACTCCACTGTCGTACGCTTTCCTCTGAAACGTAAGACTAGTACTCTGTATTTATAACAACATCATTTATGAAATAACTCTTTCTTAATTTTCCCTCTGCCTTCAACCAATAGAGGTGAACATTAGTGGTACAGCACACAGAGCGGCCAAGTTTATGCGTGTGTGTGTGTGTGTGTGTGTGTGTGTGTGTGTGTGTGTGTGTGTGTGTGGGTGGGTGGGTGGGTTGGTGTGTTTTTAAAAGTAAGTATTTTATGAGTACAGGGAATCAAATCAGTTTTAGCCACTTTGTTTGAAACATCTGTCTTGAATTTGTTATTCACACGATAAATCTGATAGTACGGTATCATACAGTAATGTACGGACACGTTTAAGGAGATGGTTCAATCAAAGTAGCGCGTCTGTGTACTACATAAATTTATATTATGGAGTGTTACTTTAAGTTGTAAAGAATATTAATACAAGATGGGAATGTAGTGAAAAGTAACCAATTCGTTTTTATAAATATAAATATAGCCGTATCCAATATGTTCTTTAATTGAATTATACCCAGTTTTAAGTGAACACATCTGTGGTTGAAATAAGCGTGAAAGTAATTGACTTTGATTAAAAAGATCTTGCAAATAAAATCAGCTGTCTTTTTCACACTCGAGATAAACGCCAAGATTAAATGACACAAGTTACCGGTATGACACATGTAATTTTTCATTTTAATTTATTTTACGATACAAAGTATCAGTGATACATAATAATACATGTAATACATAGTACATGGCATGGTGCATAGTACAATACATAGTACATAGTACAATACATAGTAGTACAGTAATACGTAATAATTCAATCTTTTAATCTATTTAGTAGAGTGTATGTATATATATATATATATATATATATATATATATATATATGTGTATATATATATGTATATAT
>JAODJU010000088.1:1428365-1466066 GCA_026776725.1 Gnathonemus echidnorhynchus
AAGGTTTTGCCACCATCAATTTTTCAATATTGAAAATCTGACCAAAAATCAATTCAGTTTCAACGTTGATAATTTAATACTGACCATAATTCAACGCATTTAACTATAATTCAACGTTGAGACAATAACATGATGCTATCTGGGATATTTGTGTTATAGACGGTTATTGATATAATAGTTTTAGAGTTAAATGTGGAATCATGCTGAGAACCTTTAAATAACGATATTGTTAGAAAATGGATCAGCAAGTTATGAATCAATTACAGACTTCTTGTAAGCTATTATGGTTAAATCATTTTCTGTGATTAGCAATAGAGGATGAGCAGTTACAACTCAACTGTATGTCTGTGTCATTTAAAAGGCGTAAAGTCTAGTTTCCCAGCAGTTTGAATGTGAGAATATATCATTTTACATTTATAAACCATGGTAAAAATTTCAGCTGAACAGTGTTTGTATATAAGTGAAAATACAGATAAAATAACGAACGCATAACTGCGTAAATCCGAGCACAGCTTTAACCACGGAAGCAAAAAGAGGTAGCGCAATTGTCATAATGCTTTCATAATATCTAAAATATAAGACATTGTAATACAGCGTGCTTGCTTTTGGAAAAGAAGGTTTCTAAAACAAAACCTTACACACCTCTGTGCCATCAAATAAGCATAGGTTGAATTTCATAAGTATCGAATGTGAACGAAAAATACAACGCTGAATAGGATTAGAACACAAGCCAGCGTCTTTTTGTTGGTATTTTTTTATTTTATGTTAAATCTTGGGATCACGAGTTGCGAATACAGTTCAACTTCTTGTTTCTGATTTTCGTTTAGAGCGACTTGAAGCTTTTTTTTATTTTCATACAAAGGCCTATATCACATTATAGTCTTTATGTCTCATTTAATATCTGTGTTCGTGAAGGTGAACTGCTCAATTTGTTGTGAATCGCTGAATACACGCTGTTATAAGCTCAAACTATTGTTACCTGGTCAGTGCAATGATTCTCCGCTGATCGAGGTCTTGTTCAATCCCTTATTAAATGGTGACTGCTGGTGAACCGTCAATTTCCAAGTCCTCCACGCGATTTGTGGTAAACAACAAGCCTCCTCGAAGGACAAACACTACGCCATGTCACACTCCAAAGACCAGAGAATACATACGCAATGCATTCCATACTTTTTAATCACCATGTGCAGTGCTAAAAATATATTGAAGAAAATGGAATCAGAGGTTATAGTTGTCATCCATCCATTTAAATAACCTCTCATCCAATTAATTTTACAGTTTCTCAGAAACCTACACCGAAAACCTGCATGGGGGTAAAACATGAATTCTGACACTAGGAGAGAATTTAGAGTCACCAATTCAGCAGCGGGGGGGCGGGGGGGCGGAGGAAGGTTATTCAATTCGTCTTATCATTAAACTATGAGCACACAGTGAAATTTGTTATATTTATATTAATTTTTCAACTACAGAAATATTTTTCTTACTATGACTGGTTGTATAAGTTCAAATACCAATTGACGGCTCTGATTATGGTTCATCTCTCTAACATTCTGTTAGTAATAAAAGGTGAGGACACATTAAATACATTTGTAGGAGTAATATTGTTGAACGTGTCACATCATGAATTTAATACCACACTTTTTAAATTGCTTACCCCACGTCAACTTACCACAGGTGCTTCTCAGTCAATAAGTTATAAACACTCCATTCAACAATGAATTATGTTCATGAAACCAAGTAAAAATGCAGAAAAACAACAGTAAAACATACATAATGTAATTTCCGAAATGAATACGTATTTGACATCCTGCCTCTCCTCTTGGCACGAGAAACGCATTTTTAATGTTTGCATTTTTTTTTTCATTCCAAAACGGCACATATGTGTATGTACGTGTGTGTGTACGTGTGTGCGCGCGCGCGTGCGTGCACGTTTGCATGGACATAAATTATGCGCTATGATCTTTATTTGCCAGACTGCAGTCGTTATTTTTCGGTTTTTTTTCGTAAGCGCACACTATATATTTTTGCGACAACCATAGTACTATTAGAAAATGAAAGAATTCAAAATCACATTTACTACCCTCTTGTAGCCTACACCCACATGTAAATGCAAACGTTTAAACTTATAAATTTGCTTATAAATTACCGACATCAAAACGATAAAACAAATGTAAGCACACATTATGTTGTATAATTTAGCGAAATGTGTGTTATACTGAACACAAGAAAATCACAGGTAAACAAAAAAAAAATATCACGAAGAAACAACTGACGTCATGGCTTACCTCCCATATACAGAAAGCTTTCACTCTGCACATAATATAGATTTCCAATAGCCAATAGCTTGAATGCCTATTTTACAAAGAAAAAGTATATATATGCGTTAATTTCTGCAGTATGTTCGCATTATAATAGTTAAGTGGTTTACTTTTCAGTAAGCTTATGGTATATTGTTATTGTTTGTGTTCGGCATTGTGCAAACTATTTTAATTTTCGAAAGCATAACTATATTCCACTGAATAACCGTGTGGTATCTTGGGTATTTTAGTAAGTCAACTGCCCAACTGAGAGCTTCCTTCCTGTCAACGTCAATACCATACATCTACACGACTTGCTAACAAATGAAATTTGTCAACACATTCGGTTATTTTACTCCACACTCCGTTCTATGTTATATTAACCTTTTTTTTTTTTTTAGTAAAGAATGGACTTGAAGGGAGGCAGAGAAAGCCTCTAGAACACGCTATAGCACGCGAATGACAAATATTAAAAGGTCTTAACGAAAAGGATATTATTGCTGCATCGCTTTTGATTTGTCTACAACAGTATTCTGTAGTACATATTTAATCACACTATCTAATTTATGTATTGTACAATATCTATTTACAAAAGTATGATATTACGTTTACTTAAAATACAGTCCAGAGTGAAAGGCTATAGTCTATTTGAATAATGTGCTGAACGACGCAGCTACATTGAGAATCGATACATGTCATCTTCTTTTCGAGCCTAAGAACAAGCCGGACAAATTCCAACCGAATCTAAATGTTGCTGAATCAGGATGTTCTGATTTTAGTTTATTATACTTCATTATCTTAATTGCGTCACAATAGAAAATCAGATTTGCTGTGGGAGTTGGTATTCCAGGCAAAATCAGAAAGCTGAATAAATCAAGAACTTGTTTATTTTCTATACGAGTAAATACATACGTAACATATCAGAATGCGTCCTCTGATATGTGTATTACTACTATAATGCAGTCGCGAGCTGTTAAGAGTAGGCCTTGCGTAGGCCTAGATTTAACAGAACAGCATTTTGCCCAAAAAGAACATTTGAAATTCATTCATTACAAGCAGCAAGCGGGTACATGGAAAGTGGAACACTTCTCCGGGTTACACCTGCAATGTAAACAATCATAAGCCACGCACAGCCACAACCAATTTAACTTGGGTTGCAACATTTGCATTTATCTATGACTTGCATTTGCCCAGCTTCACTCCAGATTAATATATCACAAAATATATTAGAGCTCTTTCATTAATACGTTTAAAATAATAATATTACAATTTTCTGCTTTACCACCAAAATAAAATAAATTCCAGTAATGAATAAACTGCAAGTCCTAAATTCCAGTCTTATCTATAATTTTGCATATATATTTGTTTCGTTGATTTTCCTGATACAGCGGATTGCAATTCATATAGGATACGAATAACTCGGACTTAGTTTTTATTAACGACATGTTTATGAACAATCAAATGACCCTCGTAAAAAATTTATTGATGGACATAAAAACACAAGCGGCCCGTCGCAGAATATAGAGGTTTTGGATGGGAATGTTTGCAATCCTCTCAGTCCCACCTCCTCAAAATTCGGTTCAACCTTTCTTGTTTTAATATATAAGGAATCTTACGCTAAATTTAGGATGGAATAATTGCCTTTCTTCGTACCAATGCGCCTGGGTCAAGCGTAAGCGAAAAACCGCATAAATCTGACGTCAGCAAACCTTTTCTTAAATGTCCGAAATTACATCTAATACAGTTATCAAAGGAAGTATAAGAAGTTCAACAGAGCATAAAAGAGTTCGGTCGACAGAGATTAATTACATCAACAAATAGTACCAGTTGTAAACGTACCTCCTGCTTCAGTACGGAAGTGAAATCCCGAGTTTTTATGTTTATTGTGAACACGGTATAGATACATATCAGTACTGAAGCATTAAGTTATTTCCTGTAAAAATGAAAGTCATGAAATAAATTCCACTTGAAGCCCTGTAGTGCATCACCTTCGCTGAGAGAATCGCGCATTGATCCAGTGTACAATTTTTCGGGTAAATATAATCACGTGTTTCACAGGCAGCCAATGGGCGCAAAAGAAGTCCATGGAAATAATTACCTGGCGTGATTGTTCTATGGGCAGATAAAAAGTACACCTACAGTCCATATAATAATCGAATGCATGTAAAACAGAGAACGGGCTTTATCATGTCGACCACGGGTCCAATAAGCAATTATTACGTGGATTCCTTGATAAACCATGAAAGCGAGGATGTGCTGGCGACTCGGTTCTCCACTCCTGAATTGCTACCCTCCGGCTCCCGTGCTGCGCCCTTAGTACCAGAGTGTACCGACTTTCCTTCCTGCAGCTTTGCTCCAAAATCTCCAGTCTTTACTACGTCTTGGGGCCCAGTTCATTCTCAAACCTCAGTGGTTTACCACCCGTACACTCACCAGGCTCATTTGGGGACGGACTCCAGGTACGTGCGCTCTTGGTTGGAGCCTATTTCAGCGCCTGTATCCTTCCCCGGCTATCCGGCAAACAACAGACCCTATGGGTTGAAACCTGACGCCATCCCAGAACGAAGAGCCGGGGACTGCCTGGCCTCCAGCGGACGCGGTTTTTCGGAATATCCTTACGGCTGCTCTGCCGATACGCGAGATAAGACGCAGCATAACGTTCTGTCTCCGGTGTCGGATATTTTGGCTTCTGGAAAGCATAAAGACGACAAACCCGACTTAGATCCGAGTAAGTGGAAGTGATTTCTTTTCATAATATATTTCCTTATGTTCCAGGACAGGGTCTGTTGGCGTGGCGTTGTTTTCTTTCTTCGCTCTATTAAAATAGCCTCCCTTTTTTCGCCTCCTCGTTTCGGACTTAAATGCTATAGGAGGTTCATGGTACGAAACAGGACAATCCCCAATAGTATAGGGTTGTAAAAAGGGAAAGAGGCTGTAAAAGAAGAAACGGAAAACTTTAAAAGCAAGCCTTTAAGTGGTGTAGTACAACTTAAGTCCAATTCATTTGTTATCTAGGGCAAATATAAAATTGTCTGCTATTGCAGTTATTATAACTTGATTCAGCTATTTATTCTGAGCAATGTCAAAATACGTGCTGTATTGTGCAATGTAGAGAAGGGGAGTAGTAGCTTTGCAATGCAGTTATGACATATTATTATTATTATTATTATTACTACTACTACTACTACTACAACTACCACAATTTTTGTGGTCGTGGAAGTATTTATCGTGGTTGGTTTTATTACATTACGTTATCACGTACAGAGTACTTAAATAAAATAGCGTTAACACACAAACGTTGTATTCCAGTTTAAGTTCATTTTAAATCTGCAGGAGAATGTGCGATTGCTAAAGAAGGATACCAGTCAGCTGTAAAATGTTGAAGTGGGTGTATTTAAAACGTGTTAGTAAAATTCTTTTTGCGTGTCATTTAAAATGACGTGCTTATCAACAACTATACTCATAATTTAATGCTTTATGCAAAGATGTCTGTGAAATGTGATATTTAACTAATATTACGTCACCAATGAAGACACTGCATATCCTAGATATACATATGTGTCTAATTGTACTATTTGTATTACGCAGTATCAAAATATAACTCAATGCGTCAAATAGAGAAAGGGAAATCTCTATAATACATTGAGGCATGGGTGATGTAGACCTGTAAAGGCTTGAAACTGGGGGCGTTTAAATTCGTTTATGGGCCTATAAAGCAAATGGGAGCACTCACTATTTTACGACTGGATCCGTTTTTAAAAGCGCAGTAAGGAGGAAACGCAAAACGGAGGTTTTCTCATTTGTATGAAAACAGACTGCTTAAGTATATTTTACAAATATTCAGATCAAAATAACATTACCATTAATTCAAATGGATGTAATGCAATGGGACCTTAAATGTAATCCCTTGGAGATAGAATGCTATATAGATTAAAATGCATTAAAATTACCATTTCTGCTGAAATGTTGTCGTTATCTTAATTTTAGCAATGCTTGCTTTGTCGAATTACAGATAATCCTGTGGCGAATTGGATCCATGCACGTTCCACTAGGAAGAAACGTTGTCCTTACACGAAATACCAGACTCTCGAACTTGAAAAGGAGTTTCTTTTCAATATGTACCTTACCAGGGACCGACGGTACGAAGTGGCGCGAGTCCTAAATCTAACGGAGCGTCAAGTTAAAATCTGGTTCCAGAATCGACGAATGAAGATGAAGAAACTGAATAAAGAAAAGACTGATAGCAATGAACAATAATGGGAAACGGTCGACGTAAAAAGGACAAAGAGAAACTCTCGCAAAATACCGTTTTACCATATTGTTTTTACACATTTCCATTTAAATGTTTGATTTTCATTGTAACTGTATTACAGTCTGACGCATTTTTTATGTAAACAACTCCCGATATGCTATTTGAGTTTTAATTTTTAACAATGTCTGAGTGCCTGTGTATGTTTGTGTTCTTGTGTATTTGTCTAGAAAGAAAATAAAAAGGTCACGTTCCTTATTCAAATACAACTAGAGAAAATTACTTGAAATTATACATATATTTTTCTGTTGATTCGTAATTTATGAATGCCTTGCGTGTATTTGTAGTTATGGATGTTTACTTTTAGATTAATATGCGTGTTAAAGGCTTTCTATGGTGAGTTGAGTAATATGACAACAAAAACAGGGATATTTGTCTATAAGGCTACGTGTAAATAAATTTAATGCACCACGGTGAATTTTCGTGCTTCCTTCAATTGTTTTGACTCATACTCAGTAGAATTGTACACATGCTAGTAGAAGCATCGGTTCATCGGTCCAGCACCGGTGTCGTTTTGTGCCAGAGGTGTGGGCCTTGCAAAGCGATGATCTCTAGGACAATCGTTGTCAGAAAACTAAATAATCGGCCCGTGCGCTTGTTTTACAAAAGAACAGATCCAGATTCAAAAAACTTTTCGTTCTCCGCGCCATATCTAGGGAGTATATTCATTATTAAAAGCATCTGGCAAGCTAAATCATAGTTCTTCCTGTTTCGTTTCTTTAACGAGCCTTCCCCAGCAGTACTCACAACCATAATTTACCATGTCCTTGAAATATGATGATTCTGGAATATATTTTCCTTATATAGGTGTAATTTTAAAGTATATCTGTGGACCCTTAAGTATTTATTTGGGCCCACTTACAGATTATGTATATTCTCCTTTCAAGGTCCAGAAAGTTTTTGCCGTTGTGTTTTGAAAATAATAATTGGAATGTCGTTTATCTTGAGGCCGCTGTTATAGGCCTATGTTTTTCGTGAACTCAAATTGCCGTATGTTATTAAAACTGCCAAGAATCCTACCAGGAAATGGTTTCACACCGGCTATTTCATTTATTCAATGCTCTTAAGCTCATTTGAACACAAAAATATTTTTACCTATAGTTATGTCCAGAAAAGAATTGCTACGTTTACCTATACGTTTTGCTTATAGAACTTAAAGGTAATTGTAGTCAAGTACGCTAAGTTCATATAAATAAAGACACAAGCCATCAATACAAACCAATTAATGTTGGTTTCTACACATGTTATTGTGCGGTTGTGCTGTTTTAGCACTAAAATGGTGTAATGGTACTCGGACAGAAATCCACGCATGCTAGTGTTTACGTAGCATAAGGCTAGCCAAATATCTTTAGATATCCCGAAACGTTGTTGAATTATTGTTATTATTATTATTAATAATAATAATAATAATAATAATAATATCAATGACACAATGCACTCTTCATTGTAGTAGCTCGGGGTTCCGCTTCCTGTTGTTAACGTACGTGGAATAGCGTTTATTTCATGGGAGCGTCAAGAAAGCGCCTTTTTGTGACAGTACACACAATACACGTCGGTTCCATGGATTTTTAGAGCCCAATATACTATGACATTTCCGCTACTGAGGACAAAAATGCAGGTTTTACTGCCCTAGTAGAGCCTGCGCTGTTTGCTTCCCTTACATTCAAACAAAGCAAAACCCGGGTAACTGGCTAGACGTCTGGCCTAAATTATTTTATTGTTTTAATTTGAGACAATGGTGGGCCGTTTCAAAGGAAGCTTATTGCTCTTATTTTGTCTGAAAGATCCACTGCAAACACGTTTCCCAATTATCCTTCCTCTTCAAAGTCAACGAGGGCAAGAGTAGAGAATTTCTGCAGAAGAATTATAAAATGCATCAAACTTGAATTTTCCCAGTCATTTTAGTTTGTTTCTTTATGATCTGCCAACGATTTTCTTCTCCACCAGGTCTAAACGTACAAATTACGGGTCGTCGTTACAATGATTTTGAAGCAGAAATATACAATGACATTTCCACAAATTACACGTATTATAAACATATTATTGCTCTGCATTTTGTTCTTGTTCTTCTTTGCGCAATAATATCGAGAGAGATGTCTGTGATTTAAAAAAGCAGGTATAAGGAGAAGTATCTACAAAATTTAAGTTTAGCCCCTGACTTCGGACAACGTAATATTTCCCAAATGTCGCGTGAATTTACTTACACAGAACAACAATCTTTATACCTTATTAATGTTAAAATATTCTTTGCAGGAGGCCAAAAATGTTTTCAACCTTTATTTGTAATTATCATCACTACTATTTATTGAATGGTGTTTGTTTTTAATCGCAATTATTTAATATAGATATAAGTTAAATACAGTATAGGCTACGTGTTAAATCGAAGAACAAAAAGAATTGTTGTTGGGATTAATTTTAACTATTCGGAAATTTATGCAGATAGCGGTGCATTCAATGGATTCAATATTGATCATATTAATAATATGCGTATATTAATACTGAAAGTTAAACAAATAACCTACACAAATGTAGTTGGAAGCTACAATAAGATTAAGTATTGATGTCAAAAATTGCACCCCTGTAAAATCAAACATACCAATTACATTTTTTAATTAAACGTTTTTGATGAAATTATTCTTCATTTAACTACATATACCCACAGACAGTTAGCTTTTCTTCACGAAATGTGATTGTTGTCCTATTTGCCATTTCGCATGAATTTCTTCACATACAGCAATTATACTCAACTACGAACACTAGATGTCGCTGTTGAATCACGGCTGGTTTTGTTTCTTCTCGTCAAAACAGCTAAAATGTGAAAGCTTTACCATGTAATTACACAAAAATGGCAGGGAATAAGTTTCTGTTAGAATAGAACACAGTTGGACATTGATTTATGCCCAACTGTATTGTATTCGTGAAATGATATATAATAGTAATACACAGGAAAACATGTACAAATATACAGAAATGGTCGATATAGAAAGTTTAATGTTATTTATTCTTTTTAGAGAAACACTATCCATATTAAACATTAAGCATCGATACTCACATTAAGGCGGTTATTTCTGAAATTACAAATATGTCTTCCCTATAATGAGGAAGCGAAACATTTTTTCTAATCGGGGCGGCGGACCAACAAAAGGAAACTTTTTTGGGGGGGGGGTCAGGAATGCACACAGTGAAATATAATTAATAAGAATATTATGGATAGAGAACAGTAGAGAAGCCAAAATCGTACAACAATAATAGGAGATTCATATATTACACGTTACTGATAAAAATGCCAAAACCGTCATTATATAAGAAAATCAAAAACGTACGCAGAATTTACGTACCATTGCAGAATTAGATACATTTATGTTAAAAGATGATAACTACTAAATATAAAATAAATACAGCCCGCAATATGCATATAATCCTAATCGCCATTGTTAGCCATCGTCCATATTGGATTTAACACGTCAAATACTGTAATGGCGTAATGTAAAATTGTGCCCTGTTAAAGTATCTATCATTCATCTGTCAGCTCCGTTGTTTTTTAAATATATCTTAACGTGGGGAGATAAAATCAGCAATCACGCAGAACAAAAGAAACAAGCGTGACTTCTTGTGGGTTCACGGGGCGAAAACAACACAGTAATTTAATTCGGTGAATATAACGACAAATAATTCCAATATCTTCATTTAATCGATGTTTCATGATTTATTTCTTTTCGACAGATGTTGGATCACGTCAAGACAAATACAGGCAGATACATTGTCAATGATTCTGAGTGTTCTCGTGTCAAGTTAGCCTCGATACCATATTGTCATTGACTTTTAATAAGAAATTAGCTTGGCAAAACATCAATAAAATACCATAATTAGCTAGTGATCGTTTGATATTATGAAAACGATTAAATATATTAGTAAAATTATAACAGATGCTTAACTCTTGTCAATAAAATAAAATAATAATAGTATAAATTGTATTACTGATATAATTGCTATTAATAATTAAATTAAAAATAATAATAATTAAAACATAACGTGGTGTAATTATAGTACATCCGATGCGTAAACAGTTCTTGTTATTAATGCCAAATCAAGTGAGATATCAAAATACATTCATTGCCAGGCATTCATGACAATCGTTATTCTTCACCACAGGTTTCCTCCGTAGGAACAGTTGAAAAGCCAGTAAGCATTGTTCGACATTGCTTCATAATGTTGTTCAAGGTAGAACGTCTGAAACTGCTCGTGGATGGGGGAAGGGGGGGCTTTAAAGGTTGGTGGAGACTGAAGAGGAGGGGGTCGATGGAGTGGGGGTGGGAAGAAAAAATCTCCTGTGCGTGTATCGTCCGACCTAGCCAGCTTTAGCCCAAGCACGCAGACACAGCACACGACATGAGCAGGATTTGAAGCGGCAAATAGGGGAAAAAGAGGAAGGACAGAGGAAGGCACTCAGATACGAGAAAATTTCAGAGGGGGAAGAGAGAGAGCGGTGTAGGATTGTTCAAACAAATAGCGATTTTACCCCCTCCCTCATGTTCCGGTTGTTGTGTCTGAGTTTTATGAGACTTGGGATATAGTTTTTTTTATTACAAGAGCAAACGGTTTAAAAACAACATTTTATTGTGAATGCGAAAAAAAACATGAGCTCTTATTTTGTTAACCCTCTTTTCTCTAAATACAAAACCAGCGAAACATTGGAACCATCTTACTACGACTGTCGGTTCCCTCAGAGCGTCACCCGGAGCCACGCGCTGGTGTACGGACACGGAGGAGCAGCGCCGGGATTTCAACATCCGTCCCATCACGTCCAAGACTTTTTCCATCACGGCACTTCAGGAATCTCTAACCCGGGCTTCCAGCAAAACCCGTGTGCTTTGGCTTGCCACGGAGATGCCACTAAATTTTATGGATACGAAGCCCTTCCAAGACAATCACTTTATGGTACCCAGCAAGAGGCGAGCATAGCGCAATATCCAGACTGTAAATCGTCAAATGGCACGAACCCTGGAGAAGGACAAGGGCACTTAAATCAAAACCCGTCCCCAAGTCTCATGTTTCCTTGGATGAGACCTCACGGTCAGAAATCTTTGTATTCCAATACTCATGTGTGTCAGTTCTAAGGAGATTCTATGTTTGTGTGTGTGTTTGTGTGTGTGTGTCTCTTTGAATGTGTTTCTGTGCCGTGAGGATTGACCGCTGGAGCGTCAGTAGGCCGCTTTTTCGCAAAGATTTCGTATTCATACATCCGCTTCTTAACAGGCTACATGCAAACAAAGTCAGGTGCGCGTAGAACTCACATGTATGCAAAGTTTTCGTCGATATCCAATTTACCCAGTTTTATATTCCATTAATTGATGCTGCCATGTATTACTTTCTAATGGAGAAATAATGAGGGGTATACTAAAGCTTTGGATGTCGGCTAATAAAGTCCAGCGCACAGAAGGCACAGCAACGCACAGAAATCCATCAAAAAAGAAAAAAAACAATCGCAAAAGCTCGGGATGAAATTATGAGTAGAATGATAAATATTCTTTATCTTTGAACGCTTTTCGTATTCAACGTCAGAACGTAGCCTACGCACCTGTTCCCACACAACGCGAACAATTCACAGTAATAACCGTTTAATACCCTCTTATCAAAAACACTTTGGCCTTTGGTTTTGTTTGGGTACGTTACACGAACACTCAACATAACTAGGACTGAATAAGTGTGTCTGAAATGCCTGTAAATAAACGAAAAATAAATAAATAAGCATACGAGATGAGCACATTTTGTTGTTGAGAAAATATGCACACATTGCACATGTAATTATTTTTTTAGTGTGGTTTATTTTGAAGTATTTTATACATTTTACACATGTATATGTACACGTGTAACACGTACATATACCACAGTTTTTAATTGCATGAAAATACTCAGTTAAATAACTAGTAAGGCTGGCCGCATCCTGCACACTAATACAGCATTAGTGAATAAATGTCCAAATGTAGAACACAGTAAAAGTCTTCCAGTTTACTAAAATTAGATGGTAGACATGTCTGTTTGTACGCGCAAAAGAATTGTATCAATATATCCCTTTACAATATGCTACACACTTAAAATATAAATAAAAATTACTTACAACTTCTGAGTAGTATAATATATTCCTTTATTATGCAAAATGTCACACAGTGGGTCCACTATAATATGAGGTTACATGTTCTGTTGATGTTATACGTGTTACATTTGGTATAATCCCGACTGGTACCTCGCATTCTCAATATAGATTATTTGTTGCGGATTACTTGTTTCGTTTTATAGCTCCGGGACGGCGCAGTGGACGGCAGACTTACAGTCGTTATCAAACACTGGAATTGGAGAAGGAGTTTCTGTTCAATCCCTACCTTACACGTAAGAGACGCATTGAAGTGTCTCATGCACTTGGCCTGTCGGAGCGGCAGGTGAAGATCTGGTTCCAGAACCGTCGTATGAAGTGGAAAAAGGAAAATAACAAAGACAAATTCCCGGGACAGAGAGGGGAGGCCGAGACCGACGCCGACGAGGAATGTAACGAGGATGGCGAGGGGGGAGAAGATGAAAAAAAGGAAACGGAAGAGAAAGATGAGACTAAAAAGTGATTTTATTGCCTTTCTTTATGGTTATATGGCATGAAGGCCATACAGAGAGTGTGTGGGAGAGAGAGAGAGAGCCAGAGAGCGCATAAACTTTATTGCCACAGTTTAATTGAGTCAACAAGTGAGAAAAATCCCAGAGTCGTAACTGTCAAACCATTTCCCTTCGCCACGCGCTCCCATGATAGAACGAAAAATCGTCTGAAGTCCATTTATCTTGATCTGCAAGACGCATCCACTATTTGAGAAATAATAACAGTTGTTTACGAAAAGTTGCTGCTTTGCAACTACAGTCTAGTTCCCAATCAGGACGATGTGAATTGGTTTATGTAATTTTTCAGAGTTCAGTAAAGTCAGGACAACTATTTAGTAATAAGAAACGAAGAGGCAACTTGAATCAAAGGGAGAGCCGCAAAACACAATATCGGTTTAATTACCGTCTCAGTGCAAATATAGAGCCATTGCTATTATAAAAAACGAAAATATAAAATGTATTACTTTATGAAACGTCACAAATATGACGAAATTACAGCGTTCACTGTCCCTTATAATTTTAAAGATCCTGGTCCAATTCAAAATATGCAGGCCTACAGATTCTATTCACTGCTGCATTTTGCAGATGCTATGGGACGTAATAAGTGGAGTATTGGAGTTTAGAGCACTTTTTCCTCTAAATTTAAGTGGCTGTCTGTACAACGACCATACATATTCAAAACAACTATTCAGCAGCCCGGACATGCACGTGGTTTTAGCCACGTCACATTCACAGAATTACTGTTGACTATCATTTGAAAGTTAAGACAGTTTTACATCTCCGATGCTCTTAATTTCATTGTTGGATTTCAGCAGACTCCGTCGATTTATGACCCCTGCGTATGAATTTAATGCTCTAGCCATGGAAACATACTTTCCACAATGAAAGTTGTACTGTTGAAGTGACTGTAAATTAACTTTCTGTGTTTTATTAAAATATGCTGTGTAACTTATAAAATGTAATACTACCTATGATTAGTTTTTATTTGTATTTCTGTTTTGTTTTATTTTAAATGTTTTGTAGCCCTAAAGCTTTGCGTTAGCTTGATGGACACTGCTATGCAGCTGAATTCATATAATATATATAAAATTTCTCCCAACAACTTAAACTGCCTACACAATGTTAAAATGCACATTTTGGTTTTTTTTTATTACTCTTAACTAGAATTTCAATTATTATTATATTGTATTGATGTTATAGAGTAGGTTTTTATTGCACTGAATATAATCTCCATGTATGTCTATTCGTATCTTGCCGTTAGCAATATGCTCGTTTTCTTATGTTTTAATTAAAGAGTTCTGAATGTTCTGAGTGATAAAAATAAATAAATAAAATAAATAAAACACGAAACATCAGATGAAACTGGTTCTCTATGCCCCGATCGATTCTCAGTCGTGTGGTTTAAACTGCACCTTGGTTAAATGTTAACTTGGCCTTACCATTAAGTCGGAGAATCCTGAGCAGCAAGGCGTACCTGTTTGTTAAATTGCATAAGCTATTATAGCGTCATTGCATAAACGAGTAGGTAAACGAAATGGAAGGAAAGTAAAAAAACAAAGCTGGAGACTGGGGGGGGGGGGCGGGGGTCATGGCTTGCCACAACTTGTAAAGCCGTCCTGGGTTAACTTCTGGTTTATTTTCATTCTCTGAAGTTTCGATAAAACTTAATGATGCAGTTTGGCGTATTTGCTTAAACATATATGCTATAAAAATAAATGTTTAAAAGGTGAAGTTCATTCATTTTAAAACAGTTTCAGATACCTGAAAATGATTTCATTTGAAATACGCGAACCATAAGAATGATGTTTCATAGTAAAGAGCCCAGCTAATGTGGCTCAAAACGACCAATTTCCGTGACAGGTAAAATTTTACAGATAAAGTTTTAAGAATTATTTTTTATAATTTAACAATAATTAAAGCTATTTTCTGAGAACTTGAGGCATTTATAGAATTTAACTGCCGTTACAGGACAGGATAGACAGATACTACCTTAAATGATCTGCATGCATAATATAAATTGTCAGCAGCAATTAAAATGTAAAACGTAAACAAATTACGCTTTTAACATTTGACCACACTTTGTTTAAATTATGTTGTAATTTCGTTTTTAGAATTATTTCCAGGATTAGGAGTAAAATACACAAATTAAAACTCGACGTAAACGACAGTTATTGAAACGAACGATGTCAAATTTTATCCATACACACTCATTTACGCAAGCGGCAAAAATATTTTGCAGTATTTAAATTTTGAATTTACTTTACAAAACAATTTACCAACGTACATACAGATAATAAAGTTCTTCTCTGCTTGAAACAGAATAGTACTATATTTTGCTTTTACTACGCTTTGCTAAAACACACAAGAAAAAAAACAAAACAAAAAATATATAGAATTATTTTTTAATCGGGCCAGTTAATGACACATACGTGTTTCCTTTTTGTGAGCTTTCTTATGAGGACACGTAAGATCTACGTGCTTTCGTCACTGGAAAGACTGCAGCGTCGATCCAAATTTCTACACTTGTAATAACAAGATATGTTACTATATATATAGACCACTCTCCCATTCATAGTTAAACATGGTACAGTTATTTTCTTATGATTGTTTTGAATTTCCTTTTGCTCTTTCATTCGTACTAAAAATCTTAACCAGAAACTGTCCATGAATATCTCAAGAGTTGATGATATTTGGCTATTGCGCACTTATTGAATATATAGCACACACTTCAAACTAAACTAAATACACAGACTAAATGATACATTTATTGTTTTCAGTCGTTTTTAAATCCTGTAACTTAATTTGAATAACCTGTCCCCAAAATTTTCAATTAAAAAGATGTTGTGCGTGTGAATTAATATTCATATGCCTTTTGGGGATGTCAATATTAAGTTGCAAAGGAAATAAAATTACATTATTCCACAAAAAGATTATACGGCGGGAAAGAAGAACATTAATAACCGTTATTTTCAGAATTCAGAAGTGTAAACATGAAATAAAAGTAAAAGCTGTACTGTTAACTGAAATTAAGGAAGATAGGCTCTCAGGAATAGCCGAGCATTAAACGACGCTACATGTGAACATTTGTGCGCCCCTATATTCGCGTGGATGCGCGTGCGCGCGTTGGCAATGCGTCCAGATTGAGTCAGTTGGTTGTCAACGTGCTGGAATCAATTCAAATGCGCTGGAAATCTATATACTTCCTCATATCGTACATAATGTAAAACTGAACCCATCGAAATATACCATCATTTAAAGACTAAGCAGATTTTGCAAATATTTATCTGTAATTCTGCTTATTTTTGGCCTTTTTGTGCTATTGCCACAACTTTGACTTAGGCATTAACTTACACTGAACTTGAAACCAATGTTTTAATAATAACAAAAGCCGCGACACATACAAGATATTTTTACCGCTGTTTAAAAACATGTAACTTTAGTTGCGTGCAATTTGTAATGGTGTTGCAACATTTATTTGAAGGTCTTTGTTTAAGTAATTTAACAGATATTTACTGCGGTGGTCCTTATTTTCCTGTTTTTTGCAATTACAATTTCAAGAGGAGTTCAAGATTTCATATGAAGATTATGCACATAATGTGTGAGAAATACCAAGAAAAAGCTCTGTCAATAAAAAAGGGTTGGGGTGGGGGCCGGGGGGACATGCGCAACGCATTCTTGGTTGTTTGGGGAGAAATTTACAGCTAAGTAATAAAACTTTACGATTGAATCCTTTCTTGGATTGGCTAGAGCTGGTCACATGACTCAGTCTTCATGAACCTGAACTTTGTACTGTAGTCTTTCTTCGGATCACACGTTCTCTACACCACTGCAGACTTAATGGTAGCGTAGAAAAGAGTCCAGTCACTTTTAATTTTCCATTGGTGCTATGCGTTATTTAGTCTTACTGGATGTTAGGGGAAAACGTTATTTTCTAAGCCCCTCACGCTACTACCATTACGCTGCGCTCCGGTGACTGTATCGTCTCCTCTTCTTTCTCTCCTGTCTCTCAGCCCTTAGCTGGTAAAACTGTATTTTTCTCTCTCAGTTGGATTCTAATAGAACACGAGGATTCGGGTTACAAATATCGTGCTGTCGTGTGCGATTTCGAGCCTTCCGTGACTCCATTCAAAACAAGCAGTGCTTTTCTTTGCATTGCGTTTCTGCGTCTTTACTCGCCGTCACTCCTGCTCGCCATAACGTTGGAGCACCAAGCATGCGTCACAGTAACAGCGAAGAAGACCCGGGTAAGTGGGGGATCCCCCGCTGCTTATTGGTTTAAATGTTCATCTAATAGTCCATATCAATAGCAGGTAGGGATATGATGCAACAAATGTTCTTTTTTCGGCCCCAAAGGAATTGTGGACATAGGATGAATGCATATTACGAGTGAAAGCTTGGTAAAGTGAACCCTGCTCTCATCTGGATTTTAATACAAATGGAGTGTAATCTTATTGCATGAGTTTATGCCTTTTCGGCTTTCTTCGTATCATTATTAATACTGGTTCGCTGTCCGCACGCAGGGCGATTCTTCCTACTTGTAAATACATTGTTTTAACAATGCGCAAAATCTAAAAGACTTAAAATGTCATAAGTGGTTTTGTGGACCCAAACAGATAACATTCTTTCTATGTCATGTAGACTTTTGCTTGTGATTGGTGAGTCTGCGTTACAACGCGCATATATTCGACAAGGCCAGTAATTAGTTACGCCGCTAATACATTTTCCAGCGTGTCAACAGCTATTATTAAATATTCTGTATGCATGGTTGATTCACATGGTAACGTGTTACAGGCGCTATTCGTCAGATTCATGATGTGCTCTGTCGTCAGGCAGGATGTAAATAAGGGACAGTAACGCTGCTTCTGGCCTAATGTATACAGAAAATGTTCCCAGCACTCAAGCGGCTTGCGCATGAAACCGAAGCAAAATGTCAATGTGAGAGGGACATTAAGACGGTGCAATGTTTGTTATACCGTTTCCTGGCATCGTGTCTGCAAAGGTATTGCCGGCGATATGCGATTAACACGTGAGGAGCCGCTGGGACATATGAGAAAAGCAAGCTGTCGTGCATGTGGATGCACTAAACGGTGTGGGGGGGAGTGGTCAGTTACATATTTTTATTCTGTTTGCATGTATTTTAATGGCAAGTGACATCATATTCTGTTTTTCACTACCCTTGCACAAATATGTCTTAAAATGATCGCTTGCATCAAGGCAACATTAATCTACGGTCATTCTGCTGTCCCATCGGAAACGCCATATGTCGTTGTAGAAGCCTAAACACGTCCAAAAAATAGAATATATGTGTTCCTTTACTTGCTCTCTTTTGGTCGAGTTCTTCACTGTTCTGTGCAGTCAGTAATAATTGTGTTAGAAAACGTCTTGAACTTCCGTTCACGGATGATGTAATATAATTCATTCCGCAGCATTAAATAATAAGATTACTTGTTGATGTATAAAACTAATTACTCTGCCTTTGGTATACAAGCTTGTGTCCATGCTTGATTTTTCTGAAAAAAAGAGTTCAAATATATCTAAAAAAATTACCTGGGCACAGCTTTTTGTGTGTAAGAGGACAAAGGATATATAATATAGGTCAATATCAATGTTTAATATCATAAATTCCATAGAGCAAACGTTAATGGTAACAGTGTTGTCCAATTGAATGGACTTACGAGGAAAAAATTTCAAATGGATTTTTAAAAATTTCAGGCACAGAGTACAAAGGTTATTTTATATTTTAAGTCCAAAAAAGACCAGTCCTGTGACTTTAACTCATAACCTGTGTTAAAGCAGAAGAATAATTAAAGAGAGAGAATATCGCACTTGTTACTTTTCTAAATATATATTCTATTTATGACAAGTGTCATTGCAACTGGACAGTAGCAAGTAGTGAGGGCAGAGCTACCAGGAGCGTAAAAAGGAAATGAACCACAATCGCTATTTATATAAACGATTTGCTAAGATTTCTTACAGGATAAATATCTTCGATTTAAAAATGTACAAATTTACAGTTCTTCAAAATCTTCTGTCAAAATTCTAATGACCAATTTCATTTTAGAATAATTATATATATTGTTACAAAATATTCTATATACAATGCTATCATTGTATACAGAATGTATACAAAGTAATTTCGCCATACCATTTGTTTTTAATTCTATATGGCACTCTGTCCATTACGCTATTTTAAAATTAAATGTACGTATTATAATATATATTTTACACTACTGTATTTTCAGAATCCTTCACCTGCCTATGAGTTTCTGAAGTACTTTGTGATTGGGTCTTGGCCTCCCATGTTTAACACATTGGAAAAGCAACCCCGTCGACCCGCCCCCATATGTAAATAGATAAATACAACACTGCCACCTTGTGTCAATTTATCAGTTTATTTGGCAATTAAATATATGGATTACTGTTTGCCATAAATAATGGACGCACAAATACGCACAACAGTATCGATATCCTACATTATTAGGTGAATACGCATTACTTCACCAATCCTCTACGTCTCTGTATGTTTAAGACCGTGATGAGAACTTACGTGTCACACTGAATCATGTTTCTCCTATTGAACTTGTAGTCAAGCGGACATATACACTGTATTATGACGTAGATGGCTTAATGCTTAGTTTTATTTGTATTACATTCAGCAATGAGTATATGAAGTAATTATTATATAACCGTTTATGTTTATATACAATGATGACAGTGATACAACTTCAGAAATAAACCAAAGGGCCGCTCGTGCAGTTTCTCATTTTAATATCGCAAACCATCGGAAGCGCCTATGATGAAGTACAGCTGTATGCAGGACGCACACAAAACTGCAAAATAACATTTATTAAGCAAACATTTACGTAGTTAGCAGTTATACATAAGAACATAGGAATGTTTTTATTTACGAACCAAATACAATATATATATATCAAGTGATTTTGTTCCTTATAATAGGAGTGAACGAACAGATTAAAATTTCAGATCAGTTAAACTTTTACACAGTGTTATACAAATATATAGATCTGGCTATATGAACAAAGGCATAATTAACCTTATGGTGAAGACGACGGCTTCGGATATTATGGCTCTAGTTTTTCCACATACGGCAGGTTTGTAGCAAAAGCGTGGCAAAAGACGTCGGCCAGCTGTGACCAGTCTTCCGGTAATGTGCCGAGTTCCGGAACCCCTGTGGTGCAGAACAGGCGCCTCCGCGGTTCCTCAGTAATAGCGTCGCTGTTAAAGAGAGCGAGATAACAGAGGAGGTGTAACATTTACGTAGCACTGAAATTGTTTAATTTCAGTTAATCTACACACAATAGCGTGAAAGTTAACCAATTAATATATTATCAATTAGTAATGGCAAAACATTGTTCTTCAGTGAGATATGAAAAACGTCGCATTGGTTCAAGTATCTCGCGCTCGGGCGTGTGGTGTGTGTGTACATGGTTTGGTATAAAACGAATGGAGAAACACGTCTTACAAGCGTATATTTTATTATTAATTGTTTATGTATTTTAATATTAGTAGGCGAATATTATGCGGCCAAGTTATATAAACAGAATAATAATAATAATAATAATAATAATAATAATAATATCGCTTTGACCACGTACTGGACTAACAGCATGGATGGAAGGATATTTATTATAATCAGGACACATATTTTTAAATGAATTAAAATATATCAAAGTTTTGTGGGCTTAAATCTCAGCTAATTTGATGTGCAATAATTACATAAGTCATTATGAGCAAATCTGTTAGGTGAAATATCGAACATAGTTTGTTTATATAATTAAAAGGTGACCATCTAAGGCAGCGTGTATGTTTCTAATAGCTACCAGGCATGTTTTAAGAAGCCTGGAATACATTAACTTCAAAACCAATGGCCTTTCGTCACTGCACAAGCACCAAATATAATTAAAACCTATTATACACGTGAAGTCGTACATATGCGTCACGGATATAAATGTACATTTTTAAAATACGATGCTCGGTCCTTAAGGATATTTTGTTGTTTTAAAAACATTAACGTTAAAATGGTCGCAATCGCATTTAAAAGAGAAATAATCTTTCGACAATTAATGAATATATAAAGTAGGTGTAAAGGATCCTTTCTATACGAAATTATTGTGACATATTACAAGCTGTCGAAGTGAACATGTATTAAAACTTGAAGAAAGTATTAAATACCTTTTCATTATTTTAAGTTGAATGCCCATTAAAATAAGTATACTAAGCAGAGAGAAAAATTGATTGAACCCAGACCTAAGTGATAAATAGCAAACGACAATGATTGCTTTGGCTGTTCAGGCTTGTTTTAACATTCCACGCGCCAGTAAAACTGCTTGGTCAATTTATATATTAAATGTTATTCAATAATATTAACGCGGTTCCCCCATTTTTTATGTTTATGAACAGAAACAAATACTGTCCTCACGGTCCATTTATAGTTGTAGATACAGATACAGATCGTTATATGTCTAACAGTAAATTGTTTTGTGATGTTTATTTCAAGTAGCGGTGCCCATCGTGGCTGTTGCTTTTGTTTTCGATGAGGCAATAAAACACTTTCAAGTTTCTGCTCAGTTTATGGCGAGCGCTAAAGTAGTCAGCCATCCGTAGGTTATTTACCAGTTGACTGAAGGTCGCGACAGCTTTTTAATTCCACAAAACGGCTGGGATTTTCGAGCTTGTACTTTCAATGGCAAACACCGTGATGTATTGATATACACAGTAAAACTGCTGATCACCTAAATAATATGATACCGTTTTGGAAAACCCTCCTTTAAGTTCATGCAGAATAAAATGTAATATAAACGTACCGTATTTTATCTGGCAACGAGTGTGTCATAATTGTTAAGTGTTTGTGAATTAAAATGTCGTATTTCACATAACCGATCGCCCAACTTTCACAATGGTTTGTATACAGCAGTCCTATTGTTTGGCTATAAAGCTAAAGTTTAGTCTTGTACATATATATAGGCTAATGCTATATTTTAGTAACGTTATACTAATTTTATACCAGTTTTACTTGTCTGCTACTTCGTGATCATGATAGCCTAAGAGCGCTTCGTGAATGTCCGACCTGAAGATTTCAGAAGCATTTTCCTTCCTTTCATACAAGATATCACTCTAATGAAATCGGTTCGGAGGCAGCAGGCCTACAAATACATGTGTTTTTGCTTTATATTTCATTGCAAAGAAACGCAAAGAAACCAGTGCGAACAAGTACTAAAGTTATTTTTATTAGTGCATAAACCGCTAAACACTATTGCATACTTTGCCCCTACATACATAAAAATAGTATACAAACGCATAAAATGTATTTGCACTAACGTCCTCGAAAATAGTGGGAAGGCTGAGATGCCCTGGCGATTTGCTGGAAGCGGTCACCTGTCTGATTTTATGACTTCTCTAGCTTACACAGGCGTTGAGACATTCTTCTGCAGTAAAACAGATTTACTCCTAGTCCCCGCTCCACATGCATGCGCGCCATATGTACACAGCGGCGTTTCATCAGGGGTTTCATCACGGTTATACACTTACCAACGCGACCAGTAAACACGCTAAAATGGTTGTTCTTTAAAAATGCAAGGAAATGCTATTTTACAGAAACATTTTGTTCTAATGTTGGGCGCATCTAAGACCGTCATGTTCATTGTGCGATTGGTGCTCCGATATCACTATCAATATGTTAACAGATATGTTTTCTTGTTTAATCCAGGTATAATATCCTCGCTACTCCCAAAAAAGCTTTTAACATGATGTCAGTGATGCATTCTCGGCCTGCAAGTGTCTTGCATATTACCAGAAATATTTTAGCGCTGGTATAGGATGGAGCCAGTAAATTATTCTTAAACTGGACGTGCATTAATATAATAATAACGAGTGAATTAAGCCGCCAAGATTAAGATCATAACGAAGGCGGGTTGTTCCTTTCAATCAGCGTCAAATCGCGCAGTAATTTACTGTGTATCGATTAAGTGTTTCTGCACTAATATAAAAGTTTCTGTGCATCTTAATTTCGTTTTCGCATTCTTCGGATCTATAAGAAAAACAGATCGGTGTCATTTGCTTTTAGGCGTTGGAGGATGTTATTTAGATTAAAAGTGAATATTGATGTAAACACACAAAACAGCGGAAATAAAAAATACATTTTGCCCCATAACATGAATTAATGAAAGATAAACGCAGCTCACTTTCTAGGTTTGCCACGTTAGTCTTCACGTTGTTTTTTTATTCCGACAACCGTTTGCAGGATCTTTTAACGCACAAGGCGTCTTTAAGTTGTGTTAAACCCCTATAAAGTTAACGCGATTAAATTACCTAAAATGTTGAAATACGTTTTAACTGATTATTAATAAGCGTCTTCCTGCAAGCAATAAACTGAATTTTTTTAATGTCCGATATATTTTCTTAATTTTCATTTTCAAAAAGGTTTCTTTAAATCATCTATTTCAATTAAAATTGAAATATATTGTTAGAAAAGAAAGATGCTTATCGATCTGAGATACTACGTTGTCAAGATAATTCTATGACTAGGTAATTGGATTACTGTACCCCGCGTGCAGTTGGCTAATCAGATTTTCTTTTAAACACGACAGTCATGAATATATAACTATATATAACATAGACATATGGACACGTCATGCAAATGAATATACAAGTCTTGTTACGTTACTTTTTAAGTGTTAGTTTTTCTTCATAATCTCTTGGACTCATACATTCACTTTTTTACGGATCGATTCGATTATGGATCAGATTCTAGAACGGGACAGTCAGAAAAATGACTAATTCATAAATACAACGGTGTTCAATCGTATGTGTGTGTGTGCGCGCGCTGGTGCTGTGCGTGCGTGCGTGTGTATGTGTGTGTGTTCGTGCGTGTGTGTGTGAGTGAGTGAGTGAGTGCACTGCTATTTCCGTCAAATGAATAAAAAAACGAAGTTTTTCCCCCCCACTTTCCTTCTATTCCTCGCTTTTTATTGGAGGAACATGGTCAGCTGACATTGTCATTCTCTCTGACTTGGGTTGAAGCCTTAGCTATAACATTCGAGCTGTATGCCTCTAGCGAAGACCTGAAATAAATTAAACAGAAATCACAGTCCGCGCTCCTGTTAAAACACAGAAAAAATAAAGAGGGAGAGAACGAGAGACAGGGAGGCAGAAAGAAAAACGGAAAGAAAAAGAAAAAGTGGGAGGGAGGGAGAGAGAACGAGAGGGAGAGAGGCAAGGTATGAATTCGTATTTCGCAAATCCGTCGCTCCCTTGCCATATAGCTGGTGGTCAAGAAGTTTTACCCAACGTGGCTTTAAATTCGTCCAGCTATGACCCCGTTAGACATTTTTCGTCCTACGGGACAGCTGTGGCCCAGAACCGGATCTACTCCTCACCTTTCTATTCGGCCCAAGATAACGTTGTTTTTGGATCCAGCCGGGGACCGTACGAATATGGAGCTAACGTGTTCTACCAAGACAAGGATGTTCTGCCTAGCTGCAGGCAAACTAGCATGGGACAGACTGCACAGAGCTCGCTTGCACAGGACTACACCTCGGAACAGGGCAGAACAGGATCACAAGAGCAGAAAGGAAGCATTCAAATCTATCCATGGATGCAGCGAATGAACTCTCACAGTGGTATGTATTACAACTCCAAGAGATAAATTAAATAAATTGGCCTGTTTTATGACCGGCCCGGCAACAGAACAAGCGAAGCTCCTTTTTATTACCTCATAAAGCATTACTGCAGCACTCTGTCGCCGGCTATAAAAGCCTTTTATCTTTACAGGAAATCCCTTTTGGTCAAGCGACCACCATCCCCCACCATCGCCAGAAATTAACAAAAGTTTTAAGGCGTTTTGTATAGTATTAATCAATTTTCACTATTTATACTGAAGCCTAAAAGTCAGGCAATGCTTCACACATTCCTCAGAGCACCCTTGCGTAGACTTACCTTACTCTGACCATGTTAAAATGTATTTGCATATAAAGGTAGAAGTAGCTTATTTAGTATTTCGACTTCTGAAAATGCCAGTAATTCCATAAAATTCTGACGCAAACCGAGTGCATCCACGCGATTGTGTGCTGCAGTAATGAAATGCCTTTATTTTAATTCATTTAACTTAATCTAAACTTTTGAGTCAGCTTTCATACAACATGTGAAATTTGGGTAGTGTAATATGAAATACTATAATGAATATATGAAAATAAAATGTAAACACCATTTTTAAATGTATTTTTACACAGGAGTCGGATACGGGTCAGATAGACGGAGGGGTCGGCAGATTTACTCCCGGTACCAAACTCTAGAACTCGAGAAGGAATTCCACTTCAATCGTTATTTGACCAGACGCAGACGTATCGAAATCGCCAACGCTCTCTGTCTTACAGAACGCCAGATCAAAATCTGGTTCCAGAATCGCCGTATGAAATGGAAAAAAGAGAGCAATCTAACTTCGACTTTGATGGAAAACGGATCTACTGGAGCAACTCAAGAAGCAGAGAAAGAGGATAATGAAGTGGACACGGACGAGAAGAAAAAAGAGAAAACGCCGATTTCCTAATCCACAAATACATTAGTGGTATATCAAAGTATAATTAAACTACCTATCTTAAATTTTATTTGGCACAATTTTTACACATAGGTATGCACACATGTTCGCACGCATATATGAGTGCGCGCACGATATCACACAATTGCACATACATATAACGACAGCAAGATGCATTTAAAATGGACATCACTGTGCTATAGTAAGAAACATGCAACTTCAGGAAATACGTGTTTTCGCTTTAATTGTTTCGTGTCAGATTTGAGTGATCCTCGGTATGGACAGAATTCCATTTAATGACTTGACATTCCCTGATCATTCCCTGCTCTACAAGAATGGACTGCGGTAAAACAACAGTTCTAGTACCCTTAAAACATATCGGACGCTTTATACTAAAATACTTTGTCTCATAAAATTCTGTGAACTTGTATCTGGCAAAATGTTTTCCTTAACGTGGAAACCTGCTGTGTGCTAATTAAGCAGCGCACACGTAGGTTATTCCCGATAAGTGTGAAGGTAATGACGCATTTTGTTTATTACGAGCATTCGTGCTGTCTGTTTAGCTAATTTCTTGTATAAAATGCATATGAACAAAAGTTGTACTTGGACGAACGATACTACCTGAATTGTTAATATGACTTGTAAATATGGTGTGCTTTATTCATGTGAGAGCTTTCGTGTACAAGCTACAGCTTTCAGTGTCGTCGATGCATTATGTTTAAAAGTGAGCAAAATAGTCGTGTTGTTATCAAAATACGTAAATTTTAGCAAGACGAAGTAAAATACATTTTCTTTTTGTTGTTTGACATTCACGTCCAAACGTATTTGTGAGTATTTAATAAAATTGTTATTAAAAGTGCATCTTTTGTATGTCTTTAGGAAGGACGTTATGACCACGAATGTTTAAACTTTTTATACACCATATAAGAATTTTCACGTTTCAAAATGCATTTAACCGTATAATAACATTTTTAAGTTTTCCAAATATGCACGCCTTTCACAAGGTCTTTAAAATACGCTTAGCAAAGATAAAGATATTACTGTATCAGATAATACATATTTTAATATCAAACCATATAAGCTAATACTGTGCTTTATATCAGTTTTTCAAATTCTCAACTTTTTTTTTTGGTCTGAATGTCATGAATGAAATAAGACTCCACTTAATTATTATTGTTTAACTGGGAAGGATTTTCCAAAGGATACCAAAACGATGAACAAAGCGGCCACACCAAACATTCTAGACAAAATTCTAGACATTCTAAACAAAAGAACAATTTACAGTGGTGGGTTCTGATTCTCACTGACTATCAGTTCTGCGAGTCACCACCCGGAGGAATGCCTTGAATTGGTAAAGTTCGAATTAATTCATAACTACAATGAATCTAGTATTGCAGATACAATGATTTCGACCAAAACATCAACCAGGATACTAAGGAAAATTCTAGCATTATTGTCATCCCTATGTTACTTATTTAAAAATGACTTCTTTGGTATTATTAGCGATAAATAAACTCAAATTAAATAGTGTCCACTAGATCAATCATCAGTTTGCGTTAAGGATAAATCATAAAGGTTTACGCAAACCATTATACGATTTTTACATGTTTAGAGGTTTCAATTTTAATGTGTAGAGGAATCGATTAATATTAACACTAAATATTTATATTTTACACATTAATCAACTAGCCGTATTGATACATTTCTGTAGTAGTTATTTTAACGCAAAATAATATAGTCTACGCTTAAGTCAGGTTGCCATTTTAGAGCGTAATGTATGAACTGCAAAAAGAAAAAACAAAAAGTAAAAACGTGATTTTGTTCGTATCCTGCACAACTTTTACTATTCTCGTTTCTAATGAGATAACGGGAACAGTCGTACATGCTCATCTATCTATCTATCTATCTATCTATCTATCTATCTATCTATCTATCTATCTATCTATCTGTCTATCTATCTATCTATCTAATCTGTTTGATTATTTATTTATTTGCTTCCCAAAGGAACTCATTATGTTACCGTTCACACAATGTATGAAGTAGCATATTTGCTTAGAAAGGACAATTTTGGGTTCAATCGTTTGCTATGGACCACTGCAAGGCGCGCAATAAGTATGTAAGCACATACCCCGTCTATAATACTTCTAGATGGATCACAACAAAAGTGTTTAGGGCGAAGGGTGTCGACGCCATGTTCTGACCCAGTTCTGGCACCAGGTGACGCTCTCAGCCTACTGTCCAATACCTCCGCCCGACCAAGCAACTGTCCCCATCGCCACGTTATCAAACGCGGGTTCTCCTGCTTCCATCAGTAACCTTCCGGCGTGATCAAGTCAAATTTACGACTGCCCAACAGAAACACGTGACTTCTTTCCCATATTTGGGCAGTGCACGTAGAATAAAGGAAAAAATAAAAAAATCCCCCACCTATAAATCCTGGACATATTTAGGACAAAAGCCCCTAAAAAGCAAAAATCAATCCCAATAATGATAGGCGCTATCAATGCACAAAACATTCATAACTAAAGGTTACCGAGGTTTTTGTTCAGTGTTAGTTTCTGTTGAAATGTTTCTGCTTGGTGTTTGGTGCATTTTCCCATAAAATGAGCTCGTACGTAGCTAACTCCTTTTACAAGCAGACACGGGAGGCGTCTGCCTCCGCCATGCAAAACTACAGCTATGGGTCTGTATCTGAGGTCCATCAACCCGGTTTTTGTTATGGTGAGATTGACCTCAGCGGGTCCCTCTCTTGTCCGAGCTCATCGAACCCCCTAAAACGCGGAGAGATGAGTACAAGTCTCGGTAGTTTTTCCGACACGACGTCGTCACCGCCACGGTCTCGCTCAGCCATGGGTTCCCAGGAAAACCCCATAAATGTTAGCACCAAGGGCTCTCTAAATCGGGGGCTGTACAATGAAAAAGCCGAGAGGGACAAGGAGTTCAGCAGCATTCATTCTGACAAGACAGGAGCAAGCGAAATAAAAGCTGCAGGCATTCAAACCGTCCAGCCAGGAAGACAACCGAGTCACTCGGCTCAACCAAAGACCAGCCAGCCACAAATGTATCCGTGGATGACAAAACTCCATATAAGTCACGGTAAAGTTCCAACTTTTTTCTTGTTATTTGTAGAAAAGGAATAGAAGGTTTCTTCTAAGATATCCTATATGTCTCAGGGTTCTCATCTTTATTTATTCCATTCTAAACTCTTGAATTTTACAGGCCATACTTGGAAATCATAAAACTCACAGTCGTAAATTTTATGACAAAGGCACCAATTGCTCGTAAAGCTGTCCCGTTACTACGGAGAGGTGATCTGTGTCCGAATTTATGGTATCGCAACTGGATAAGAGATACAAAATTTTCAAGAAATTAAGAAACTCTCTTTGTTTTGTAACAAAAAACACATTAAAAATAAAAATCGGTTAAAGGGGAAGAAGTTGCGCTGTTGCTTTTTGTGCGTTATTACATTTGTTGATAAGTAACAAAATTTAAAACTTTGTCCACTCCTCATCCTAGCAGTGTAACACCAATCCAATTTTAACCCGTGCTGTTTACAAAGCAAAACTATACCATTACACTAATACTATAATTACTATAATACTACAATAGTAACATAATATCATGTTTAAATGTATTTGAACCTTCAAAAACTGTGCCAAAGTAGGATTTATATTGCTTTGGGATAAAACGGATCAAGAAACTGCATTTTTGAGCAAGCTACGATAAAACACAGAAACCTTCGTGAATAATCGAACAATGATTGAATATATTAGCCTACTTTATGCATAGATGTGTGAGTTATCAGTAATTGAGTACGTGTGTTTTTTGTGATTGCCACTATCATGACCTTAGCATATATGTATGTATGTTTGCATGTGTGTATGTGTGTGTGTGAGAGAGAGTGTCTGTGTGCCATATTACCTTAAGATGTAATTAGCTTCTTAAGAACGTTTACTGCTGTACTTAAGATAAGATTGTGTGTGAGTGCGTGTGTTTCTTTTTTTTCTGAATATACTCCAGAATCTGACGGCAAACGCTCCAGGACGAGTTACACGCGGTCCCAAACTCTGGAACTGGAGAAGGAGTTCCATTTTAACCGGTATCTCACCCGCCGGAGACGTATAGAGATTGCGAATAGCCTCTGCTTGAACGAGAGGCAAATCAAAATTTGGTTCCAGAACCGGCGTATGAAGTGGAAAAAAGACTCAAAGCTTAAAGCAAAAGATTCTATATAGACTATCCAGCAGATTTTACTTCGGATTCAGTACGCAAAAGACATGTAAAGGAAGAAAGAATCTGGGTATACATAATACAGGAAAAATAGACCTTCAGTAACAGTACTGTGTTCATCAACTGTAAAAGATTTGCATTTCCTACATTTTTGTATGTTGTAAAAAGTAAACATGTAAAAGATTTCCCCCAATAACTACTATTACTACTTAACTGTTGTGGTCTTGGTTCTGTGTGTTGATAAATAAATATACAATTTAAAAGGACTCAATGTTTTTCTTTACACCCCCGTCAGTGTGATTATTGTGTCGATGCAAACGTTGTTTTGAGCGGAATTAGATTCTATTCAGCGTTTCCGTGACCCCTTTCACTCCGGAGTGTCAATAGGGTTATCTGCTGCTGTGTCCTCACTCGGTGTGTCCATGGCTTGGAGTTCTATTATTATTATTATTATTATTATTATTATTATTATTATTATTATTATTATTAGCACTAAGCATACTAATATTAAATGTTACTAGTAGCAGCGGATACAGACTAAATGTATACTTTCAGTGCAAAGTATTTTTAAAGCAAAGTAGAAATGAAGAATTTATTACATTTATTACATTCTGTACACAAAACAAGGGCTCAAGCCTCAGCTCGAGGTCAATTGATAAAGAAGCATTAAACGTTTTTAATGGTGAAACGGAAAGCGCTTGGTGAAACCCCAGACAGTAAGAACTCAACTTGGTCCGTGGCCATTTGACTAAAAGTTATCTATTATACCACTTAGAAAAGTAACAGAGAGAATAATGCATCGACAGCGAACAAGATACAAATTTAACAGAACAGAATATGTATTCTTTTTTATCATTAACATGTGAATAATGGACTCCGATATCCTGTTTCATTAATGTTTGCTGCGTGTCTCCCACACCCTCTTTTCTCGTGATTTCTGGTGATTTTGTATAATGTGCCCGGTGACGCGCCAGGTTCAAGCTGCCCTGTATTATATATGCATTTAACCTCATCATAGGAGCGGTGCACGTGCCTTTCCCAGTAAAATCCGTTTCTTAATGGATACGCACCACTACGGGCCAGCTGGAGCTTCTGGGCGAATTTTAAGAATGCGACGTTGTCCTAAACGTTTAAGGACAAACACTGTTTTTTTCCGTGTTGGAGTACTTTTACTCTGTTTGTGGCGGTGTCTTATTTTTTTTAATATAAATAAATTTCTCGGGTCAGGAACAGGAGAGTGGTTACAACTCAAGTTCGACCTTATAAGTATACGGATAAAGGTGATGTTTTAATACTGTTCCTTGTTACATGGGTGAACATCAGTTCATTTCATTGTTTGTTCCATACGAGGAAGCATGTGTTCTACACTGAATATTTAAGAGCCTTATATTCTGAGAAGCATAATGAAACATACAACTTCAATTAACGATAGAAGCTCTTATCTACTTCTTAAAAACATTTTCACCGACTGTTTTGGCTTAAAATAAATATATTTGCTAAACACATCCCTCAATGATTATTTTTGAAATAAACTGAAAACTTCCATACCCGTCTTTCACCAGACCTTCATGTATCGTTCGAGTTTACGTTAACTGGGCCTAGACCCCGGTACTTAATTCACGAATACTCTTAACTTATTTATGTGCTTTGACTAAATTACATAAGAGTGTGAACAATCCCAGAGACAAATATGTTAAATTCGCCCTTTATTGCTCTTAAAAGTGGATTTGGTTTAGACTTCATGCTGCTAAAAGGATTTCCAAACATAGTTTTCTTTCCTTTGAAGCTGACAGTCCAGCTCCTTCCGCTTTCATTGGGATTATTTACAGTACAGACAGATGCCTGTAAAACTTTATGACCCTAACGCCTAATAAAACTTTACAACGTTTCCTAGCACCTTTCAAACAACGAGAATTGTTTCCGTTTCACAGTCTAAGACGTAGTTCAGGAAAGGACTGGTTTCTGACGCTCTAATTAGAGTTTCTTGCTGTGGCCCAACTTTCTCCTTTGGTCAACAATTTAATCAAGGTCCTGTCTCCTCAGCACGGTTGGCAGCTTTCATTGAAAAATTCCATATTTTTTGCAGATGACAAGTAGTAATTAATGTTATATACATATATATATTATAAAATATACATAGACGTTCATATTAATGTATTCATAATAATAATTTAGTTTCCACAGTGATGTGTGTACATCATACTAGGTTCTGTAGCCGGTTAAGTGTCATGTAAAAGGAAAACACGCCGTCATCTATCATGCTCAAGAAACTACTAACAGCAGTATAGGGAAATTGACGTGAGCTTCTGTTTTAGATAAAAACCGTAGTTGGTTTGTGTACATAATTAACCACTGAAATCCCCCTGAAAAGAAATCCTTTGCATCGTAAGCCCCAACCATCCAATTATAGGAGTAATTCTGCTGAAAATAAAAGACTTCGGGTGAGCCCCTGGGCTCCCGTGAATGAGCACCGAACTTACGGCAAGTTATTCCTTCAAACTAAGCAGCAGGTAGCGATGATTCATTACCTCCTTTTGATTCTCTGCGTATTTTTCATTTCATTACGATCTTCTGGATACTATTAGTGTAAATAAAGAATGAGGCTTTTCGGGGATAGCCTTTGCCAGCTTCTTAGTCCAGTCACCTTTCTTCGCTCACTGTATGTGTTTTTAATATTTTTTCTGGTGCGCGGTAGGAGACATAAGGAGGAAAACTTGACTTACCCCTTCGGCCATTTGGCTGGTTTTACAGTTCCTGGACGTCCTGCTTCGGAGGAAATAGAGGAATTGAAGAACAAGCGTTCCCAGTTATCACAGAAAGTTTCAAGCACAATTGTAGCAACCTTTTGTTAATTCTTTTCCTTTTCTTTTTTTGCCTGTCTTTTTTTTGTAGTTCTGAATAAACTTTTGAAGGTTATTATGCCAGTTCCCTCAAGCAGTGACCCTGACTGGCTCACGGGGAACACGTGGTGTCATTAAACTAAGTTTTATGGCTTGACAGAGCTGACAAACCCTCAATATATTTACATCATATATAATCTTAACTGTCCGGAATCGCAGCTGTTGGCTACTTTTATCTGGAGGACAGAGGGTACGTAGCGTTTAGTGTGGATTACCCTGTGCGTTAGTCTGCATCCCCAATGCCTTTGAGTCCGGCAAATGGAACGGCGGAGGCTCAGTAAGATAATCTTGTTTCTTGTGCATTTAATGAAATCACACCTGCCCCAGCAACGCCCACGGGGGTTTAATTAATACTTAAATTTAATATTTCTTTGAGAAATGCTTTCTTTTTCTTTGGCTAATGGATTTCTTTTAGTGTCTAATCTGTCGCTCGTTTTCTTCGATTCTCAATCCATTTGATCCTGTGTCAATTTGATAAGGTGTTTGAAACCTTTTCTTTAAAAATCAGTAAACTGAACGCGTTGTAATGTGATTTCCGGGTTGGTGTATGAGTATGGAAAAAGGGGGAAAGTTTGTCGGATGGTTCTGCCATTATTTTACCCTCTCGTAGGCATACGTACTTGTCTTTAACGAATGCACTTCACGGCCGGTTGTTATATGCAGGCAATTATTGCTTGTTTTTTTTTTCACTTTTTGACGTTTTGGCAGTTGTGCATTTGCGGTCGCTTTAACTATTTTGAAAGGGGATATGAGCAATTAAAACAGAATGACGGCACACGTAGCCCGCCTTAAACCTCTTCTGATCTGTTTGCGTGCAGTGCGGCGTCTAACACGAATTACTACTGATAATTGAAAAGTATCTCCAACTAAATACCCCGAGAATATTATTTAAATATTTTTTCAGCATTCAGTGTTTTAGGACGAGGCATCAATGAGAAGACGAAGCACCACTAAAGATAATTACTTTTTGCACTGTAAATCAATAACATTAAGTGTCACAGGAATCACACAAAACATCTAGCACCACTTATCTGGAACTACTGCAGTATATATATGTAAACCGGAGTATATAAAACTTACATGTTGACATGTTGATGAAATAAAGACGTAGTAGTGGGCCTATATTGGTTTTACTACATTTCCTAATACATTTCCGTTTGTATATGTGTATGAGTGTGTATGTGTGTGTGTGTGTGTGTGTGTGTGTGTGTATATATATGACTTACTATTGTTTTTTAGAGACAAAACGTTCATATTCTGGGTTTTACATGGAGGACTCACCTACTGCTGCATGAGAGCTAAAAGTGCTTTTTTTTTTTAGATTTAGATGAGACTAGCTTCTGTTTTCACTTATCCTGAAGCGGGTGCTGCCTTTAAAGGGAATGTAGAGCATAAGTGAGGGGACTTTAAATCTCCAAACTCAGGGAAAAGTCTGGCAGCACTTCAGCACTTTAAGGACAGACATCAAGATAGGAATGGGAGCCAATCAAGGCCTGAAGTGAGACAAGCTGACACATGCAGTTATTGTTGTCATGGTGACTGTGCATATCTAGTGTAGGACTGGATCATCAGGTATGTCTGTTATTTGGGTCCAATTTAGGCCCCTCTGTTGAAGTTACTACCTGGAAAATCTAGGTACGTAAATGGGGAAAAGATGTAATTTTATGGGGATACGTGTTGGCCAAGTCAATGAATACGGTGTAATTACATGTAATTAAATGCAAGTGGAATTTGGTGGTACTTTTCAAAAGGGTAATTTTAAGCTACAATTGAATTTTTACTTACAGTACAAAAGTGACTCATCTTTGAGTAGAAACTTTCAGTGACACCTGTTTCAGCAATGCGGAGCATATGCAACCGAGACCTTTCCTTCAAAAATTAATCAGGGAAGTATTTTGCTATATGACATTTTTATAAATATTTGTGTTTTATCTGATTGGGCAACATGCTGATTATTTAACATTGTCCCTTTAATTATCATTTACATTGGATGGTTGGACACTTTTCATCTACTGCTTAACTACTTACATTAATTAAGTCAATATCAGTACAAAGTTTATATTTAACACAAACTAAATATGTCTCCATTTACTATATTTCAGGTATGACCACTGACTATTCACCATGAAAGTATATCATTTTTCATCCACATGATAATTTACAATTTCATATACTGTAACTTTAAATGGAGTTTAATGCATAACATTTCCTGCTGTCTCTAGTAAATTGTGCTGCTTAGCATGCATTTGTTGCATTGGTGGGTGTTTGAACGATCAGCTGCTCTGTGTAGTCAAGTGGGCCTTACGGTCACACCATCCAAATACAGGTATACGGTGACACGAAATGACATCTCCCCAGGTCACATGTCACATGTAGTGATCACGCTATAACAGTGATTGTAATTAATGTTATTAATAAGGGTTATATTTTAATAAGGGTTATATTGTACATGCATATATTTATTGAAACAACAAGATTATTTTTGGTGGTCTTTTTGACGTCCAAGCTGGAGGAGAGAAACAAAAGCAGAAACGCTGGGTTGTAGTTTTCTTACAGAATGGAGTTTTACATTTTAGGAATGCCATGTGACGGACAATGCAGGATAGCTGAAAATTGCTCATGTTCTCATTGATGCTGAACAAAATGAAACAGCGTGTGAGTTATATAATAAGCCGAACCCGGAATTTGAAAACAATGCTACAAAAAGTGTTACTGAATCCAATAAACTATCGGGCATCATTAGCCTTCGGCATACGTCTTGTGGCGTCTGTGCGTTCTTTATTCTTTTAAATAAGCAATTTCTAAAAGAGAAGTAGGCCCCTCTGTTTGATTTAGCCAGATCTATGCCTTGAACATGATGGGTTCCTGGTTGTTCTGCCCTTGTTGATCCTCAGGATAGGTGGCATGGAAGCTTAGTGGGTAGCACTATTGCCTTACACCTCTACAGCTGCTGTATAGAATCCTGCCCCCGCTCTGTGTGTGAGTCTGTTAGTCTCCCCATGTTTTACAGGTTTCTTCTGGGTATTCAAGTTTCCACCTACAGTCGAGAGAAACGTAGTTAGGATTAATGGTGTCTCCAAATTGCCTGTAATGTGAGAGTGTGTCTGCCGTTCTGTGTTGGGTGTGCGCCTTTCTCGTGTCTGCCGTTCTGTGTTGGGTGTGCGCCTTCCTCGTGTCTGCCATTCTGTGTTGGATGTACGCCTTCCTCATTCCATGTGCTGCATGAAGGAGGTACCCCTTGATCAAGGTACATTTTTGGATGTTGGATGGTTCTTAACACTGCTTGCGGACGTTAGATTTTACCCTCTTTAGTTACAATTTTTCTATGGATACAGGAAAAGAAGCATGACAAGGCATTATCAGACAGACAAGGAGCAGAACAGTTACATGAAATTATAACATCTCGACCGGCTTGCTTTGAAAACAAACCAGCTTGAATTCCATTATATTATGCTTGACATTAAATTTCCCATTAAGCTGCTGGTTTTATTGACAGATGGATTTAAATTGATTTGAAACTGTAAATGTAAACAAAATTGTAAGCTATATTACTGTTTCCCGAATAATATAATGCGGAACAATGAGTTTGTTTGTGAGATAGATGCAAAGTAGGGGGATATTAGTATCTAAGGGAAAGTGTAGAGCAGACGGAGGAGAAACTGATACAGCAAGTAGAGTAATTAGGGAGGAGCTGCAGTTGTTCATATGGAAAGACCTGGGCATGTTCTTTAATAACTGCTTTAAATGTTACTTGAGCTGTCCCCTTTCCATATTGTGCTCCTCTTGATCTATTTTTTTTTTTTGGTCCTGATGACCCACCACCAGAGGGGGCACTGCCGGTCCCTGGGCAGCTCCTGGTAAACTGGTAAACAAACTACAGTCACATGTAGTATAAGCTTACTGGCCAGCATCATTGCATCCACCCGTACATTATAAACATTTAAGAAAGTTCCAAAACATCTGAATGTCTCCATATGAATTTTAATCTTATTAAGCTTGGACCTGCTATGAGTTCATTAAAGGTAGTCTTAGTCGGCACATGGCTCTAAATCAAGTCTCTGTGAAGAACATTTCATTTCTGCTTACAAGTCACGCTAATTTATTAAGAGAGAACTATCAAATAATTATTTAATATCTGTCCACATATCTAGAGCAGAGTCATTGCATTACCCGTCCATTTTTTGACCATTTCTCCTGCTCAGGCTGCCTTGGAGCCCCTCCCTGGCCGTACAGCTGGGGTGTGCCTTGATAGGATGCGAGCCCACTGCAAGGCACGTACATCTACATGCTAACAACCGTACACTCTGGGTCACTTAGGGACACCAGTCAGCCTCACTGCAGGAGATGACTGAGTTTTTAAGGAACCGTTTTTGTCACAACGTCAGTTTGGCCACAACACCTGAGTCTCCAGGCTGCTAGTGTTTGTTATTCATTAGCATCTATTTAGCAGCAGAGCTGGATAGTTCAGGTCCAGAAAGTAAAAATCCAGACCAAGACTTTCTTTCAACCAACCAGTCGAGTGCTCTGTGACTGTGACTCCCTATGCTCGATTGATTGGTTGAAACAAAATCTTGGTCTGGATTTTTACTTTCTGGATCTGAACTATCCAGCTATCTTTAGCAGACACATTTGTTCACAGTGGGAATCTGAGAGCAGGGTCACCTAATGTCCGTAGCTCAAGAGCCCAATTAGGACAGGACCACATTGCCGGCCTCAGGACTGGCAACCCTCTGATCAGGGACAGAGATCCCTATCCTACTGTGCCCCCCC
>JAODJU010000088.1:1475283-1524619 GCA_026776725.1 Gnathonemus echidnorhynchus
CAAAAACGTCGAAGTCGGTGACACAAAGTGAATAATGCAATAGCATAGCTACTCTAAAACGTGTTTATTTCTGCTGGTGCATCGTCACGACAATATAAGGGGAAATAACTGAGAAAACATTTTTTTGAAATATCTAATACTGAATACAGCTGAGTTTTACTGAATAGTGAATGGCATCGGTTTTGTATGGTTAAAAGATATCTAGTTTATTAATAAGTTAAACACGGTTATTTTATTTTTTTGTATTATTATGGACATTTTATTGTAGTCAGAACTGTGGATGTATTCTGGTCAATCCTACTAATGATAAACGAAATTCGTTATTAATTAACGTATACTGAGATGTCATTAGCTGAAGCTGAATTAAATTTTCTAGTATCTGCTGTGGTGCAATATCTATAGTGTAGCACAGCCAATTAGGCGTGGAGATTAGCAGCTGAGCTGCGGCCCATGGAGGTAAAGGGAGTCTCCATTGCAGACGTTGTTTACTGTGTGACATTCTGAGGCATTTCCTGCGAATGCAAAGGTCTAAAAAATCCTAACAAAACATCAATATTTATAATGATCCCGCCCAAGCGGTTTTTGCCTGTAATGATTTTACTCTGATTTCTGTGATTTAATTGTATTACAAATTTTCTGTATAACCGAATTTGTGTTAATAAAAAGCAATCACAAATTTGCAAACAGGGAAACGAATTGTTCCAGTGGCATTTCGGGGATAAGTCATTCAAATCATTTTATTACGTGTATATAGGCACTATTTACTAATATGTTGCAATGTAATGCTCATACATTTGACACTTTAAAGCAATACGATACAGAGAACTGCATGAAAACACAAACTGAAGCTGTCGGTGGGAAAGAAAAATGGGGAAGACTAGAAAACCCGTAAAGAACCTAAGAAATCACGGGTCATTTCGAGCGACGGATTTACAGCTTTTACAGCCTAATAAAACTCGGAAAACGTGCAGCCAAGAGCTCTAGATGTCAACACACGCGGATTTACTAAATAAACTAAACTTTAAGTGCCCTTTGTATTATAATTCAATAAAATATGAGCAAGCAATTGTTGTTTATGAAGTGAAGACGCTCCCCAGGAAGGCTTCGTGCCTGCGCATTTGTGAGTTTTCCTTGGACCTAACTTTTTAAACTGACATTTCACGTATTATTCGTTTTAAAACCAATATATTGGTGGTGAATTTCTAATATTGTTGTATTAATTGTGAATCATGATTCAAACGCAAAGTGATGTGACGTTGTGATGTATTCTTCGCTATCTAATAAATTATATTGGGCTGAGCTACTAGGTGCTTCTTTTGATCTTATGTAAGTTCGCTCCACAAATGCGCCTGTCTCATTACCTCATCCTCAGAGGCTCAGCCTTGTCTAGGCTTGGGAAATCGCCTGTTCGTGCCCATACACACGATTCAGTCCTACCGAACCCAGACTTTGGAGATTCTCTTTAATATCTCCTTATCACCCACTGTATTTTGCAACGTTTTGGAAATAATCTGCCATATTACCCTAATGGAAACTGCTACGTATGTATCTATAAAATGTTTGAAATTGCAATGCATCGTTAAATGGCAGCCACGAAAAGCACGTATAGAATACAAAAAGTGGGTACGTTTCGAATAAGCATTTGGTTCCTTATCCGGGGACCACATTACGCGCTTCTATTGGACAATTAGGTCACGTGGTAAAAGTAACTTTACAGGGCCGTTCGCGAGTAGGAGGGCTTTATGGAGCAGAAAAACGACAAAGGTAGAAAAATTATTTTTCACTCCAGAAATTAATGATCATGAGCTCGTATTTGATGGACTCTAACTACATTGATCCGAAATTTCCTCCATGCGAGGAATATTCGCAGAATAGCTACATCCCAGACCACAGCTCTGAATATTACAGCCGCACGAGGGACACTGGCTTCCAGCATCACCACCAGGAGTTGTATCCTCCGCAAGCGACGTACCAGGAGCGCCAGTATAACTGTGCAAGCATCCCCGAGCCCGAAGCCCAAAGGGGGCATGAGATACCACATTCAGGGCACCTGCTTGTTGGGAAAACGCAACCATCTCAGCGTGAACCCCCAAATTTACCCACGTCACCTTCTACCACACCGTCTGTGCCCTCCACCTGCAACCAAGCCGAATCGGAGCATCCTAACATCACAGTGTCTTCCAAACAACCCATAGTATACCCATGGATGAAGAAAATTCACATCAGTACCGGTAGGCAACTTGTGTGTCTTTTTTACTCTCCCTCTCCCGCGCTCTCCCCCTCTCTCTCTTTACTTCTATCACCCAGCCAGTCCTTGCAACGGTATGAGAGAAGCCTTTGAAATGACACAATTGAGGCGGATTTACGACTCGGCGCTGGTAATTGCACCCACCATAAATTTTATAGCTGTAGTGTTGGTGTGGGCAGCTCTATTGCCATGTGGTTTTTTTCCTTTCATGTGTGTGTTAGAGGAGAGACGGGGGAAGAGTGGACAATAAAGACATTTAAGTTTTGGGAAACGTAATAAACGATTTGGTGCTTTTTTTTCTTTTGTAAAATCATATTTATTGAGGCGGGCAAATGATACAATGAAAGATCTTAGGTTGTTGAGTAGGAGCTGTACTATCCCCATTCTCCGTTGTTATCCTTCCCTTTAACGTTTCAGTTCATATAAAACCTGCTTTCCCACCTTCCTGCTTATTCCTATCTTTTCCTATTTTCGTTCTACCTTTCCCCTTTCTAGTGAACGCCAGTTACAACGGAGCAGAGCCCAAACGGTCGAGGACTGCTTACACTCGTCAGCAGGTCTTAGAATTGGAGAAGGAATTCCACTATAACCGCTACCTAACTCGGCGAAGACGCATCGAGATTGCTCACTCCTTGGTTCTCTCTGAGCGGCAGATCAAAATTTGGTTTCAGAATCGCAGGATGAAGTGGAAAAAAGATCATAGGCTGCCCAACACTAAAGTCAGATCCTCAGCTTCTACAAGCACATCCTCCGGGTCCAAAACGAGCTCATCAGCCAGCACAGTGGCGGCCGCTGTGGCGTCTAACATGGTGGTAGGCTCCGAGGAACTCTCCAGGGTGGCCGGAGTCGAACGAGAATCGGAGGATATAACAAGGTTATAAGACAGAAGTTGACTTGTGCGTAAAAGGGTTTGCTTATAGTCCACAGTTATATAAAATGCATGTTATATAGCATGGATTAACGCGAATACCAATAAATTGTTTACGCTGTACTTCAGGATTTATTTATTTAGAGAAATAGTAGAAATAAGCTGTTTTTTTCTTGATCTGTTTGGAATCAAAAGGGGAGCAGAACAATTGAGAGAGAGGCTATTTTGAGAGGAGTCCGTGATTGTACTGTATATTTTGTCTAGTTCAAGGCGCAATTTTTAATTTATCTAACAGCAAGATTAGAGAAGTTTCGGCTTTTGATTTTTATGTAAGCTTAATTTATTTATTTAGATGTAAAGGGAAAGCTGGACTGGACAGGGCTTAATTCCTAAAATAAACAGGTTTTAAAATCTAAAAAAGTAAGCACTTTTGTGGTAATAATGTGTTTTAGATTAAGTAAACTATCGTTGTGATGGTGTATGTGTGGTAATAATAGTGGTCAATAAAACGGTTTTGTACATTTGGGTCACTTTCGTCTATTAATTTTCCATGTTGGGTGATATATGGGCTTGTTTACTAATAGTATCAGCCAAATATATGAAAATAGATGCCTATAGGGACTTGCCATTCAAAACGAAAGGTGGTGAATAGTGATCCTTTTAAACAGCCCTAAAATTAGTCCTTTCACGAGAAAGTATTTTGCCATTTAACCCCAACATCCTTCGGCTAAAACTAAACTGGAAGTATGCCATAAATTCAATATTTGTAGAAGGGCAGCATTAACATTACTGGCACAATGGGTTCCTTCTGAACTGGTATTTTACACATTGTACATACATACGTTTCATAAATCAAGTACGTAATTTGAAGAATGGTGAATTGCTATAAATGGCGGCCCCTCTTTTTTTTTTACCTTTCTGTCTATAGTAATGTCACTGCATCACGGCTTTCGGACAGCGCGTCCTCAGTACTATTGTTGTTCGATGATGATGTCTCTTCTTTTCCCCCGGCTGACGTCCACTTCCGTCCATTCGTGACATGTTTACACTTCTGTCAATGGGGTGCTTCCCAAATCAACAACAATCACTTCACGTTGTCCGGTGCCTCGTCTTCCTGCCGTGTTAAAAACCACAACTTTTTAGGACTGCTTAGAGAATTTGCGTACTTCACAGGTCTTTTATGTGTGTTGCAACTACATAATTTCCATATACTTTGTATGGTACAGGGATCCGGGGCTCTCTTCTTGACGTTCTAATGGCAGAAACACAATGACGTTGAATTTACTGCTTACGGTCAGATTTAATTGAAAATCGATTAGCCTGGCAAAAAGGGGGGGTGTAATTTATAAGAAGCATTATATAAAAGAAACATTATCAGTCTTCTCATAGCAATTCAGCTTCTTGGTTTGCATAACCTTTAACTGGCTTGGATTTAAAATTTTCTGGGGGAAATTTTAATTAATCTAAATCACCAAACAATGTAAGACAAGTCAGATCCACTGTCATAAGATGGAGTCACTGTTCCCAGACAGTCTGATGTTTGCGTCATTCGTTTGGGTTTCGTGATTTTGTTTTTGATTCCACCAACCTACTATAGCTGCTCTATTTTATGACAGCTCATTCGGATGTTTTTTTTCTTTGCACATTAATTGTTATTTCAAGATTCATTATTTATAAACATCAGTTTCAGCTTTCATCTGAAGAGGCGTGCAGTAGGCATATAACATACAGAAGAAATGTGTGTGTGTGTGTGTGTGTGTGTGTATCACCCGACAATTCGCCGTTCGTTTGCGTGTGCCTATATATATTTTTTGAAATAGGCCTATATATACATTTTTCTGAAAAATTCTATATTCATCTTTAGTAATAGGCCTGTGTTATCGTTGAATTATTTTAACAAACCTCTTAGGTTGACGTATCTGTCAAAATATAAACAATACTGTTTATTTTTGTATATAATAACTTGCAACAAACTACGCCGAACGATGTAGTGAGTTGGTTTGGAATGCATGATCTTTTTGTGACACGTGAACATTTCAGTTCATAACCGAAACTTTATTTGTTTGTTGGACTTCAGCGAAATTTCATGCATTTCATTTTATCAAACGTGCCCTAATGACAAAAATACTTCACATTTATCTTGAATCCAGTTTAGTATAAAAGTAGCTCCCCAAAACAATTGTATGGTGAATGACCAAAACTAACTGATATTGCAATAGGATTTCCACTCTGACAGTTTTAATTTTCATACTTATATAATTGTGGCCGTCTCAGACAAAATGACTGTTTCACCACCTGGTCGAAGACAAAATGCTGTAGAAAATAATTCAGAATAAAAGCTAGGTAAATCTAAATACCCTAATCCGAAATTTTGACTCGATGATTAAACTTAATTATTTTTAATAGTATAAACAACAAACACAGAGACTGTGTTTTTTTAAAAAAAAAAAAAAAAAAAATCCCCGCACCGTTTCTTCGGTTATAGCGCCCGAAGCGCATGGAAGCGTGCAGGCCAGAGAAGAATTCCAAAGCCGTTCTTTTGGCGGACAACAGAGAAATTAATGTGCCAGCGACGGACCCCCACCCCCAGCATACACACGCATAGACACAGACAGAGACGCGCAAACACACACACAGACACACAGAGACCACGCTCCCCATCCCTTTTCGTTCTGTCGCTTGTGCGTTGTATGACTGAAAAGGTACTTTATTACGCCGAGAAGGCTGGGTTCACGCCGGGGGCAGCTTCTCCGTCACATTGGGCTCACTTCAGCCCGGCTGGCCTTTATAACCCTGTGACCTGGCTGGTACTCTCGGTGTGTTCTTACTTTTTTCCTGTCCTTTTCCAATTGTTTTTGTTTGTGATTGGAAGATTATACTATAAAATGTTATATATGGGCCTAATACAAGTTGAATAAATAGTTTTAGATGTGCACAAGAATCTTACCGCATTTGCTAAATCTATCCGATTTTATCGGGGAAATAAATTTTTCGTAATACAATGCCAAATTCTGTTTATAAAGATAGTAAAGCGATACCTGCCGAATGGATATAGATGTTACTGACCTTTGAGCGTTTATTGTTGTTCAGGTGTTGGTCTGCAGCAGACTGAGGAACCAAGTCTTTTACTTTATTTATTTACTCGCAAATCACATTCATGTAGTTTATTCTTTATGCCCTCTTATTTGTGAATGGATAATTAGAAATTGGTCTACTAGTTTCATGTCTCGTGCAGTCATAATACATTACGTTTAAAACGTGTTAAAGGTCAGCAGAGGTTTTACACAATGGTTTAATCTTCCTGTCTTGTAAACTTGTGTCAGAATTAATGTACCGCAAATATTAATGACATAGGTGATATTCTAGCTAAATGTTCTGTACAGAGTCATATAACGGTATTTCACTTCTGTAAGATGGAATGACTTATAACCTACGTATCCGTATATTTTAAGCGTATTTGTTCTTTTGAGAGTTAAAATAGGCCTACTTGAAGGACTGAATCAAGGCATACAATCAAACATCGATGTCAACACAAATTTTCAATTTCGGTTTCAGTGAATGAACTCTGGTGCCAGTAATGAAAACTTATTAATGTTTGAATATACGTTCGTCTTAATTTTAATTGTTTTATAACATGTATCCTGAAACCGCTTATCCTGATCTGGCTCGTGGAGATAAAATATAAACATTTTAATTCGGTTAAAATGTCATTGCAGCTGACGTACTACATTTTCCTGCAATTCTGCCGAAAAAAAATACTTGCGAACAAAATTCTTCATTTCAATAGAAATATCGGTTACCGAAACGAAAGATAGCTGTTATATAACTGATAACTGGTCTCAGTGGGTCTCCCTTCCAGAAATTTATCTTCTGGAAACAATTATCACGTTTATTAAAATCCAACTTATTTGACGTATTTTGTATCGCAACAGAAGAAAATTATGATAAAAAATATATATTATGACAAAATGTTTAACACAGCGAGACAAAACAGTGCATGATACTACACAGAGTAGTATATACATATATTAAAAGTTTTTATAAACATATAGTGAATAATGAATGAATGGAAATTTTATTGACAGTCAATATATATGCACATATGCTTACATTACAGTATGTATTATATATAATACACATACAGACATACTCAAAAATCAAAATTCAAGTGCTGTACCAAGTACTCTGCAGTCGAATTAAGGAAGAGTCAGATGTTTACAGCTTTCTTTCATTTTAAAATGTAACAATAAACTTAAGCGAAACATGAAAAGTTCAGTAGAAAAGAAATTTCACTGATCAAACAGAACGATGAGATTTCCTTTTACGCCTTATATCAGCCTAAAGTGTGATTTTTGGAATGAATTTTGATTTTCTATAACAATCCAGGCTGTAAATTCAAAATCGTCTGAATAAAATTTAAATAAAATAAATCAAATACTTGGTAGGTCCTCTGCTGATAATGACCTCACAGCTGTTATTACAGTCTAACAGAGCTGAGTACGAACTGAACAAATTGTGTATGAATTTCTTATGAATCCGAATCTTCGCCCTGAGAATTCCCATTCAAAATGATGCACTTTATTTAAGTATATAACCATCTACACCTTACTCTTTTCATGTTTTGGTGTGATAGTGCATGCATGGTGGTTCTCGTTTAAGGCAATTTTTCTTTAAGAAATGTATAACTAAATTATTGTTTTCGGTCTATATAACAATTGCTAGTTAGGTTTTGAAGAAACAGATGTATCTGCCTGTACTGCGATGCACAAGCATGTGCGTGACTGAAACGCAGAAATGTGTTTTAATAAGAAAATGTAAGTGAAATAGAATATATATATATATATATGTATATGAAATAGGATATATATATATATATATATCCTGTCCCGCGACCCTGAATAGGATAAGCGGTTAGAGAAAATGGATGGATATATTTCCTGAACTTTCCACTCATGTCTAAGGTCATATGTAGCATGTACAACGACGTAACGGTATTTTATCAATAGAACTTAATGGCATACACTGACAGCAGGAAGTTCATATGGTGCACGAGAATATAAAATAAAAAGCAGAGTAAGAAATGAAAACAGAAGCTTGACACTTACAAATTCACAATTAATCTGAGTAACTATTATTTTGATTTAAAGTTTCCTACGTAAGTTAAACTAGCTGATTCTCTTGTGCCGTGTAACAGGCAGGTCGGGTGAGACCGCGTGTTTTGTCTCGAATCGAAAGGCTTTCGGTGGTTTAGGACGTCTGCTCAGTGTAATTCCTGTAGAACATTCCGCGGTAGAAAACTGATTTATAGTTGTTAAGGTTTTTCCCCCCTCCCGCCTCTGGGAAAAAAATTCAAACACCCCACACGCCGCCAAACTGAAAGCTGCTTTCTAGGCACGTTGAGGAACGCGCCACGGTCAACATCCTAACTATACTCAATAAAGACCTTGGTCATAGTGTGTAAGCTAATCAGACAATATTACGTTTCTGAAAACTTGATCGTACCTTTCGCTTCAAAGTATATATGTTAAAAATCTGCATACGATCTGGAACTTGGAATTTCAATACAGAGTTAAAATTTAACAAAAACAAGAGTGTACAACACAATGTCTATGGCAGTAGACACGGGAGCTTGAAGTTGAAACCAGGGTCACCCGCTATTGTGCGGGAACAGGGGGCGCTCACATTGGCTGGAGTGGCATGTCATAAATCTGGCCGCTCCTCCATTCAAAGTGGCCGCGCTCTCAGCAGATGTTTGTCATCCTTCCTGGGTGCGACTCTCTACGCCTGTGCGCATGTTCTTACACCTCCGGTTTAATAAAGAACTGGGATATCTTCAAAGCAAAATTAACACCTAGAGGTGATTAAGGTGACAAAATGGATTCAAATCTGTGGGGCGCTGACTTTAACTTAGGGAACTTCCGCGCTTCGATGCATATCTCCTGGTAGCTACGAATTACGTTCTTCCACCCCTATAACCTTCCAGAGACACCTTACTTTCTAAAAGTGTTTTTACATATATATAAAAAAATGAAATTATTTTCATTAATTATTAGTTATAAATTAAAAAGTCAACCTGTCTTAAGTGTTCAATGAAAAAACAGAACTAAGGGGTAATGCGAAACAGCAAGAAATCTCAATCCAAAGAACTGACTTGCTAACTTTCCATAGTATTGAAAGAGATTCACTTGCTGTATTTTTCCGAGTACTGGGAAACCGCAAAAAGAAGCATTCAAAGGTGTGACAAAAAAATCCTGACAAAAAAATCACTGAAAATCACATTGTTTATATATATATATATATATATATATATAAAATTTTCGGTTTGTTACTTACAACAGCCAGATCATCATCATCGTTGATTTCGGTGTTTTCTTTTTGAGGTTAAAAAAGAAAAAAGTTGAAATTCATCCGTCTCCATGTGTTATAAAGCACTCCTGTAGTGAAAAAAAAAAGTTCCCTTACGGAAGAAACTTTCATTTATTTACTTCCAGAGATGATTCTTTGATAGTATATGCTTAATGTTGTATTGGCTGAAAATGGGACATTTAGAAATAACTTAAAGTTGGTAAACTTTAGGCTAATTTTAGTAGATGACATGGAATTGAAAAGGAAAAATATATATAATTGTGATATACGAAGTCGATAAGTAATTCCACCTCTGCTTACATCGCCAAGGTTGTTTCCGTGTCGTTTGCACCAATGCTACTCAAACTTCTTGAAAATGAGATTTTATTTGTTGGCATAACCATAACTATTCTGCTCCTTTAATTACATATTAATTATTACATAATGATTAGATGGATGAAAATCTAAATTACTTACATTATGTGTTTTCAAATCACCCTTTATTTCAATGAATGGTTATATTTTCAGACAATCCTAAATAATAAAAGGCACCTACGAAATAATGATTGATTAAACAAATAAAAACATGTAAAACAAACATATGATGCGATCTATACGTTTCATGTGTTTTTATAATAATCACACGTTTTTAATCTTTCTCAATTTCCTCCTTGCATAGTTATATAGTAATAGCAACGGACTGACTAGAAGAGAGGACGGCGCACTTTGTGCGAGAGAAAGAAGGCGTGATTTATGGGCGCCGGGGCGGTTCAAACAGAGTTCACGAAGAATTGCCTCATCCTGACGGCCGGCAGTTGACTAGCTTTAACAATCTTCTTTTGGCAATTCATGCGTTTTCGTTCAAGATCATTTTGCCAATAATTGCAACGATGACCATTTAAAATAAAAAAGTAAAATACGATTAGAAAAATCAAGCAAAAATGCACACCGGTAAAACATGAAATAAATTTGAATATCTTAAGAATTTATTGAAAGAAGGAAAAGGGCGAGTGCGGTGAATTATAAACGGCGGTCGACAATCAGTTTTAATAAACTAAATTAGAAAATTGGTATCTTTGAAAAAGTTTTTAATAATCAGAATGCATTAAAATGGTTTAAACGATATCCTTTTCAGATAAAACATTGGTAAGGAAGGACATTTTTCGTTGGCGGCCACGAGCAAAGAACGCCGTCTTGGACTTACTCTGAGTCATACAGGCCTACAACAGAATTCAGGATCAGAATATCTTACCTCGCTGTACCTGTTGTGCCCTTTGTCAGTTTTCGACTTGTAGCAGAATATAGTGTGCTGTGGTTTCATTCCCACTAACTGCTTAATCTGTATATTTGGCTATTACAAAATAATTTACATGCGTGTCATTCGGTAAACTGCGAAATATCGATCACATGACAACATTTAATGCAAATAAAAAGTGGAATAACTTAGCTTATCTTGATCAGGTTAATTTTAATCAATTCGAATAACAGCGTAAATTAACATTCGACTTAATTATGATTAATGAATTATTAAAGTACTGAATTGTTCAGGAGCCGTTAACTATTAAGTACTCTGAGTGATTAAATAATTGATTATATTATAATAGTATCAAATACAATTACAGGCAAAACTGAAACGATGTATTTCTTTGTTTAGTTATAATACTCTTCCGAAAATCTTTCCGAAAGTTGTATAACAGGCCAAGATCAGCGACAGATTGAATATTATTTCCCCGTTATTATTTTTGTGAAAATTACAAATGGATTCAAATGGACTTTTAGAAATCTGAATTGGTATGTTAGAGACAGTCGTTGAATCGGTCACTCCTGCGGTAATGGCCTTTCAAAGGATCAGCTATACAGAATCATATAAACAAGGTCATATCAGTTGCGACAAACCGATAAAAATTTACTCGTTGCTGGGAAATGATCGGTCAGACAAATGTTACTGACAAATGCATCCCACAGGACGCAGAAAGGGAGCTGAACAATAAACAGACATATAGATAAGAGCAGCGTAGTGAGTAGCCACTGTACACATTTTCACGGCGGCGGGCGCAAATCCTTCCGCGGGTCTTACCGAGAAAACCGCGCCGATTTTAATTTTTTTCGTCAGATCGAAGCTTGCTATTTAATTGAATTAGTGAATCCGAATAGTCCAATTTAAACATCGTGTGAGTATGACGAGCGTTATAAGGATTTCCCCTTTAGGCCGCTAACCATCACTTGACCAAGCAAATATTGAAAATAATGACAAACAGTTTTAAAAGAGATTAGAAGAAGGAAAAGTTGTTGTGAACAAAATATATGAGTAGTAGTCTAATGTTCCGTTGCGTACAATTCAGTCTCCATTTATTTTGTGAAAAGCGCGCGGTCAAGATTGCTATCAGCCATTTTCACCAAAACACGCCCGTCCTTTAGCGCCCCCACTGCCAGCAGTGTTGCCCTAGAGATACTCGCATTTTTAATTTGGAGAGAGAAAAATGAAACTTTAAGTATCTCTAGAGCAGAAACAAACGTACTGTATCGAAATTAACTTAAAGTATCAGAAAGTTCCTTTTAATCCCCATGGAACAAAGTTTTTTTCATTTGAATTGTTGTATTTGTTTGGATTCTGGTATTTTTGCGTTGCATTCAAGACAAAGACCGTGAACCGGTTTGTGTAAGAATATGATATTTTGCATTTAGTTAGCAGGGAGCCATATTGCTGTGCCATTAGGAAGTTCTTATTAAATTTAAAGGAAATCCACGCTGACTCAACAGCTGAATTCACGTTATATTTACGATTTGAATTATTTATTGGGTATTGAGAGTCATAAATGGTAACAGTTGCAGCCCAGTGAACACGTTGACTTCCCTTTGATCAACAATAAATGGTAGGCCTAATACAATACAAAGGAAAGTCGAGGACGGTACTGGCTTTGTATTCCTGGTAGGAAGCATAATTATATTATCTAATATCATAACATCATAATCAAAATAGCACAACTGCTGTAAAAGCAAAATCAGATAAATGAGGATCTGGTAAATTACGGAGTAAATTTGTAAATTTTTAAAAAAACATTTGTTAACCCGCCATTCAAAAACCTGTTTTGAGTTTCCTAAGTGGATTTTTCTGTTATCTTTGTGTTGTAAAACACAAGTCAGGGAATGTAAATGACATGAGGATTTTACCTGATCTGACCAGGCTGGATTCTGTCAGATGGGACCAGCCAGGGTCAGCTTGGGTTTGCATTCTTCTCGTCAACATCCATCATTAGATGAGGCAAACACAGCGAGCAATTAGTGTCAGGTTAACACTCAGTTTAAGCTGCAGGACTAGGTTGGGTTACCTAACAGTTAAGCATGTTTGAATGTATATGAATCTGTGGGTATATCACACAGAGGAAGGTCTAACAAAACTATAGATATTATCATTTACCTGGTATGTCCATGATACTGAGGGATAAATACTAGAAAAATATAGTGAAAAATGGCCAATAGCACTGTGTTTAATGTCCATTATTACAATAATTATTCAACGGAGAAATAGCAAGATAAGGAAAGAACTAAGCGCATATAAAGGTAGTGCCAGGTTTTCATTTATACATCCATCTGTCTGTCTGTCCATCCATCTTTCATTAATGAGGCACAAGGCAGGTGAATCCTGGACAGGCGTCCAGTGTATCACTTAGTATATACACTGACGTTTCTTGACTTATTTCAGGTTGAACCTCCTTTTGTTGTTGTTAACGTGCGTGTCTGTGTACTTTTATATACATGTGTATAACAGCTAGACAATGAATTTAACCTTAAAGAGGATTAATGTTCTGAGAAACTGCGGCCCGTATATTTACCTGCCCAGTTGATTCCGTTTAATCAGTTGTGGATGTGAGTGTTACAGTCATCAGAGAGATACAGTGATGCTTAGTGTTGTAGTACCGTCTTTGTCAGGCGTTTGAAGTCTGAGGGTTTTCTCATAAGCTTTTATATGTCTGGCGGGTGGTAAATTGAGTTATGGTTTTATGAGTAGCCTTGGTTTATTAAAGAAGTTGTGAGTCATGAAACTGCAAACATGGTTTGTGAGAACACCTATTATAATACCAAACTACAGTATTCAGTTTTTATTTAATTACGTTTTACAGGCATTTCATTATGATGATTTTATATTGGTACCTGCAGTAGTTAGTTTTTTCCCCAAGAATGTGTATAATGTCCTAAAAAGTATAAAATAAAAACATGATTAAGGGTAACCTAAAATCCCATTATGCATAGTTAAAAACTCTAGCCAAAGAGTGCACTACAGCAACATTAAAGGGGAATTTACAAAAACAAAAAAAGATCATTTACAGAAAATCTCCTGAGTGTGCACAGGAAACTGTACTGCAGTTCGGTTTAAACTCCCTCCCTTGATCTCCAGATAATCTCCACCCTCTGACAATGCCTGCGGGCATCTATGCTATTTGCACTGGAAGTCTACAGGTTAAATGGAACAAAATTTATGTGCTTTGCAAGTTGTTGGTATTATCCTAATATCAATTTCAACACCTGCTATGTGTCTATCAATCTGTCATGCGATGTCTCAGTGTTGATATTTACTCGTTGTTGATTTTGGATGAGAGGAGAGGGACTCCCTCACCTTTTTTTTTGGTTTCTAAACTTCAATTTCATATGCAAATTTGGAGCTAGCGAAAAGTAAAGAATAAACAAAATGAAGGCACTATGTTCACTTGGAGTACAATTCAGCCAAGTACATAACAGGAACCAATACAGAAAATGACTGTTTCCAGTAGTACATGGTAGATATCTTCTGCGGTAAACATGATGAAAAATGAAGCCACTAAATCCCACTTGAATTCAATTTTAATCTGCAATAGTAATCAGTCAATCAGCAATAGTGATTCAATGTATTATTTCCACATCTTTTCAGCATTTAATCATGTCTGAGGCACCCGTGGTTTGAATTGTACTGTACTATAAGTGTTGATATTTAGAATTTACAAATGCATTCAGTTAACAGATCTCAGATCAGGTGTCAAAACATACATGAATAATAGCAGGAATAATTTGTCTCTTTGACACTGCTGCTATGAGAGCAAAAAGCTGCACTACTTCTTGTGTTTCTTGTTGTGTACATTCTTGGAATCCATGGCTAGGGGCAAGGCTTGAAAGAAAAAGGCAGACCTCCCAGTACAACCCGAAACATATTTCTTAGAACTATTTGCTTAGAACGTGCCCAAAACCTCTTTAGATCATAAATTTCTCGTGAATTGTATATGCTGGCAGCCCTTCAGGATTGTACAGATTTTAATTATCGTGCCTCCGACTCCCGTTGATAGACGACATATTGTGCCTGAGGTGGTTCGCTCTGAGGCCTGCCAGTGATGGAGGCCTCCAAACCCAAAGTGGGCAGGCCTGCCATACATCGTCAGGCACCAACATTCTATTGGTTAACACGATGGTTTCTGTTGGGAATAAACTGGTGGGCAGTGGCAAAGAGCAAGTAGTAAATATATAGGTAATATCAAATATTTAAATTCAGTAGTTAAAATATCTGCATTTAGATGTTGTGTGATTATAGCTATCTTCCAAAAATATACTTTAAAAATCTGATTGCCCAGTAGGTCATATTGTGATGGCCTCTTTTAAAATTATATGGTGTGCAGCGAGGGATTTTAGGAGAAAAGACGATAATACACATTTTTGGATTTTTTTTTTTTACATATATACGTCACCAAGGATTCCCGGTGAATGGTTTTCTTTCCTGTAGATGTATGTCTTCATATGATGTCTTTTTTAGAATACCGTTTAGATTCCATAAGGATTGTACATGTTTTATATATACAACAGTGTAGATGTAGTGCCAGTAAATGTATTGATTTTGAGTTTGCTGATGTAGTACGGTCAGTCTGCACAGATCCGGCAGAAATTGATGCTTATATGATGCTGCCTGTGTTTTATTACGGATAATGTTCACTCTTCTGATGATTGCAATGTTTTTTTAATGACTGTACAGCATCAAAAGCAGTTTGCCTTAACTACATGGGTTCCTTCCACCCCCATTTTGCTGTCTGCGTACCATTTCCATACTTACCCCTTTTCCCTAACCCTTGTTCTCCAGGTGAACTAACTCCCTGCAGCAGAAATAGGAACCATAACTTCCCTTAAACGGAGTGTCACCTTCAGCAATGGAAGCTGGTCTGAGTCCTGCAGCACACGAGATGGGGACCCCCATGTTTAAGCTTGATATGAAGAGTGACGTGAAGACCAACATGGACCCCTAAGACCTTTGCTTGTCCTTGGATGACGACATTTTTCCCCAAGCTTCTGGAAAAGCATGGCTCTCTCAGTACAGGACATGGTGGATCCTCTGCCAGCGCAGGCAGCTCCATTCCCAGTGGATACAAACTCTCTTCCAGGCCTGTGCACCTCGGTCAGGCCTCTGTGTGAGGAGCCACTGTAGAAGCCGCTGGGTCTCACTCTACCACCTGAGGTGACGTCACCGCAAAGCAGCGCTTTGTAACGACTGTTAGAGAAGCATCTCCTTCTCGTACCTGCAGTGCGTTAAAAGGGACTAGTTGCATGGATTGGCACGCCTGCCACAGCTGAGCTTTCCATTGACCATTGTGAAGTGAGAATTACAAATTTCAGGAAGCACTTCTTTACACAGCGTGTAGTTAGAGTATGGAATAGTCTTCCTGCTAGTGTAGCGGAAGCTAAAACCCTNNNCTTTAAATCAGAGCTAGATAAGATTTTAACAACTCTGAGCTATTAGTTAAGTTCTCCACAAACGAGCTTGATGGGCCGAATGGCCTCCTCTCGTTTGTAAATTTCTTATGTTCTTATGTTCAATATTTGTTGAAATATTTATAATCCTGGCTGCCAAACAGTCAAAGTACAGACAGTATTAATAGATATTTGTTCAGTTTGTAGTTTATATTCCTTCAAAAGAGGTTTTGAAAGGGCATAACAATGGACTTTAATGGACTAGAATGTATTTTGTCCAGTTTATGTCTATGCATAAACAGACAGGACATAAGCAATCCCATTAAATGGATTCATTTACAAAACAGATTTAACCCAGGTAGTCATTATGTCAAAGCATCTGGTAATTTGTGTGTTGAGGGATCAGTTGTGAAAATAAAATCTGGAAACAATGACAAATATAGTGCAAAGCCTGTAAGAGTTGCGAAATGGCTCAGACATGTTTTTCAAATAAAAGCCCATGTTGCTTTAAAGCATCTGTCTTTACTTTGTCCGAAGACACAAACATCTAAATTTAGGTGCGCCCGTCTTCCAGCGTGGCCTGTTGTAATTATTCATCCACGAGGTATTTAGTGTGGAACAGCTGCAGTCTCAGGGACCTCCTGCTATCTGCTATACAGGTGGCATGTGCGGCCCCCCAGGTCCGGGGGGAGCAGGTAACCGACGGCCAACAGAGGAAAAGCAGCCTGCTGGCACAGCGCCACTCGTAAATGCTGGAAGTCCCGGTAATGACACTGAGCACGGCAGAGCCTGAAATCGTTTCCCGAAGCATCACCCCCACCCAGCCCCCCCCCCCAGCCATGTGCTGGAAACGTAAATGATGTCATCAAGAATGGGAATTGACTGAGCGCGTGTTGTTTTTAAGCACTTCATCGAGAACATTACCTGTAGTTATGCTTTTAGCGCTATCAATCTCACGCTTTTTTTCCTAAATTAACTTCAGCAAAGTGGAGAAAAATGTTTATCATATGCATTGCAAGCAGACATGTCAAAAATTGGCAAGGAAGACTGACTGACTGGCAAGTTCCAGACTGCGTATGAGAACATTACAGAAGGTGTGTGGATCACTTTCACTGTTTCTCCCCCTTTTTTTGTTTTAGTTCCCAGTTAGTGCATGAATTATATTGAGGAACAAACACTGGTCATCAGCAGTAATGGGTTTATGTGTCTTGTGAAAAAAGCCGTTATAGGATTATTTCCGTTTGTGAAGTTCTCACTGTCTCATGCTGACTGACAAGAAAGTTAAGAGCAGACATTAAGGAATTGTTCGTAAACAGAAAAAAAAAATCTATCATTCACTGTATATTTTTATTACACGTGAAGAAGGAATCTGAGTGTTCACAACTATGCAGAAAAAAATGACGGTTTAATTTCCTAATGTGTTTTTTCATTCCATCCTAATTTTCACTGTGTATGTGTGAGAGAGATGGAGAGATTTCACACAGGCCCTAAGGCCATGACAGAGCTCAACATGTCCCACTTCTTCTGAAGATGTGGTTGTAAATTTCACACATATTCAAAGGACTTTATCCAAGGTCTGGATGCCAAGAATAACAGTCAATCCAGAAGAGAACTCAAACTCTGTTTAATGCGATGTGTAATTCAGCTGGAGCTGATCAGGACCTATTTGTTCCTGTAAAAAAAAAAAACTGCTGAATTCTTTCAGACCATTAACCAGTGCTTGTTGTGACAATTTGAATTCTTTCTCCTATTTTGAATAGCAGTATTTTTTGTGCTTGTGTTTTGGCACAAACCCCTGGGAAAAGTTGGCTAACAATATCTTTAAGTTGCGTGACAAACAACAGAAAATGAATCTGTTTTCCGACTCCCTGTTGGTTTGGAAGTTATTTTTTTTTAACAGTCATGGGGACTGTGGGCTGGGAAAGCCTGGATTCTTTCATCTGGGGATTCCCTTTTCCAGGCTGGAATGAAGCAGGATGGACAACCAAGAACCATCTGAATAAATAAATGTAAAATAGCTGTTTTTTCCAGAATAGAAACAGAAACTCTTTGCAGCACCAACGTCTAGGTCATCAACAAAATAAAAGGATATTCTAGTATACAGGAACATCGTGGGCATGGAACAGGGGGTCAGATAAACCTGAATCACGGACAGTAGACCAGCCCTCCTTCCACAGGAAGACGTGCACTCTGGACACAAAACCAAACTGAAAACACAAATGCTTAGTCAAATAATGGAATTTCACACAAATGTTACAGAACATAAAGGACAATGCTGTTTAAAAATGGACCGAGTGAAGCTCCAGGCCTCATACATTCAGTCAGTGATTCATTCATGTTCCATACCTGCTAGATTCTATGCCGGGTCACAGGGGCTCTTAGCCGATCCTGGATACCGCGGCTGTAAGACCCTGGCTTATTCCCTGTAGCCCATATTGTACATTAGATATATATTTAGGCAGATATTGAGAACATACAGAATATACATACAAGACTCATATTTTAATACATTAATAGTGACAGTTCCTCCAACAGCCACATGTCTCATTTACCAAGTCTGGATAACACAGCAATTTATGATGAACACAGTGAGCGTAGCGCAGATGGACCAGATTAATAACAAATTGTGGTCATTTCTCCTTCCCAAGATGGATGGGAGCACCCAAACACATGTTCTGATGCCTTAGTTTCCATCTTAAACATATTAAAGTAGACTTATGTTCAGACGTTGTCATTTTCATTTGTAAACTAAATAAAAAACTGAATGAACAGTTTAGTTATGGCTGAAACAAACCACAGAAACCACATTTAATTGCTGGTGAGACACAGTGGGACACACTGTTGAAAGGTGGTTTCTATTATGCTGGAGAACTTCAACAATGCCACTTTGCTTGGTTACTTAATAACCTTCACTTTCCGTGTTCTCCTTACCATCTTTGGTCATGCATCTGGCCTCAAGCATGCACCTTAGCTGCCTATAGATGGAGTACGGGGTCACCTCTTCTTCTTGAATTGGTGGTCGAACCTTCTCCTTCTACCCCAACAGCGGGAAACCACACATCCTCACTGCAGTGATGCTGCACGCTGATTGTGTCCTATTTCTTAATCAAATTTAAATTATAAATCTGCTAGACCAGTAATCAATCCTGGTTGGCTTTTGCCCAGCAGAAAACAGGCCCAATTAAGACGATGCCAGGTGGCCAGGAACTTGTTCTGAACCTTGGGGATTAGCTCCCCAAGTTTGGTTCCCCGCGTGGGACTCCCAAGGTTGTGGAAATTAAAGGAGAATCTGGATGAAGGTACTAGCTAAACAACAAATACAGATTCAGCAGATTTTGAACTTGGTTGACAAAATGTTATTTTTTTCAGTCCAGACATAATCCTAATTTAAGCCGTCTGTCTTGATTATTGGGTCCTTAAAAATAAAGCCACAAAATAAAATATCAAGTAAATCGCTAATTTAATTTCAAAGTGCTTCAAGTGTCTTTGTTTCCTTGCTATTGTTTATTCTTCACTGTGTAGCGCAGGGCGGCGCGCAGCTCGCTAAGCGGAAGCGCAGTGAAGGTGCAGCTGGCCCGGCTCTCCACGTGCCACGCCTGCAAATTCATAAAGGCAGCGGCCGACGTTAACTGGAGAAGTTCAATTTGTTTAAAGCAATCAAGCGCGTTGCCGCTGAGCTGCGTCGAGCCGGGCGGGGAGCTAATGCTCCACATACATCATCCCGCTGGTGTCCGTAGCCGCGCGTGAACGGGGGGGGGGGGCTTTATTGGGTAGCTGGCCTGCCGGTGACCCCCTGGTTGCAGCTTCAGCAAATGCCGTCTCAATTCCACGATGCTCACTGCGTTGCCGCGAAGCTCCCCACTCTCTCCTCATCCCTCCCTCCCTCCCTCCTCCCTCCATTTGTCACGATCCTGCGAGAGGCACCGTCGGAGACAAAGACAGGAATGCTATCAATTCAACCCCGGCTGTGTAGATCAGACACATCCCAACAGTGGACAATGTGTACTTCAGGCTAGAATTACTGCATGCGAGTAGCTCAGGCTGGATGCAGAAGCACGTAACAAAATCTTGCATGTTAAAGATGGAAGTATCCATTTTAGCACCCGGTTATGCTGTGTTGATTTCCAAAGGGGTACATGGGGTGTTGGTGCAGCGGGGACTAGTCAGCGCCTTAAAACGTGTAACTCAGCATGAACGAGTAGAGGTTCAGTGTAGGACTGACAAAGGACCGAGGGGTTTCGTTATGTTTATGAAAAGATTCCAGGGGGGGTCCCATAGAGGCACAAGCACACAGAGAAGCAGAATCACAGGAAGCCTGAGAAAAAATATATATTGTTAGTTTGTCTTTGTTGTTAATAATAATAATAATAATAATAATAAATGAGATTAGAATCTGGACTAAGTCTAAACAACTTGTAAAAAAAATATCTTGTGGCATAATTTCTAGCTGTATCGTCCATCATTCTCTATCGAATACCCAGCACTGACTGTTATGAAGACGCTTTACTTACCAGACAAGTTATACAATATGTAACATACAGCAGAAGCTAAAATCTGTACGTTTGTACACAAAATCTGTACACACACACACACACAAAATTCATTGTCCTAAGTTTAAGATTAATACAGAGCTATTTCAAAACTACAGCAATTAAATGCTATAAGATACCCATCATTGATTCAACAGTGATTTATCCGCGAGAGTCGCGGTGTTAACACAGAACGCTGCAAACCTAATGGACACTTCCTGTATTTTTCAGCAGGCGTCGTTACAAGGCACCACAAGGGCTGCCAAGCCAGTTAATCAGGACCATCCCTGCCGTGACCAGCCTAGCATGGCACACAATCGCTGCCACACAAGGAAACACGAGCAGCTATGTACATCCCAGACAAGTACATGGGGAACGATCTGGGGCTGTCACGCTGACTGACGCTGCCTAATCATTTTCATGTATACACCACATAGACAATGAGCGAACACTCAAACACAGGGGCTATTCTATATGGTTCCCAGGCTGAATGAGACGCTCTCCATGACTGTAACAGAACTTACCATGATATTGGTCCAGGGCTGCATCGCCGTACGCCGCCTGTAGGAAGGATTCACCTCATTCGGCTGGGTGAAATGGTGCATTTCAGTGTTTTTCCTCACTGTTTAACAAATCATTGAGAAAAATAGCTATAAAATACTTGGTCAGCTAAGTGTTTACACTTACACTTGAAGAAAGTGTGTTGGGAGGATGTCCATATCAGTAGAGTCCATCTGGATTTTGCGCCATAATTCAAGACAATTCCGTCGAGGCTGGATGAGGATCAGACGGCCGCTGACGTCCAGGCTTCAAGTGGGCCACTCAGAAACTCACGCTTTCTTCTTAACAAGCCACTACAGTCTAACCCAGGCTGAGAGCGGCGGGTCATCTTGCTGATAAATCTCAGACTTGGCTCTACTGCAGATTGCAGTGTGTTTTCTTAAAAGGTGTGTCTGTATTAAGACATTTATCTTTTAAGAGGACAACGGTTACATAGCCGCCTGCTTCATACCAGGTAGGACGTTACATAGTGTGTTGGGATTTCAGGAGATGTAACAAATATGTGGATCAGTCATCTTACCAGAGACTCATTTTCCAAGAGACATTTAAGCAGGATTTCCCACTTTCTTCCTGTCATACACCACACCGATATATTTTTAGAGGAGTTTCTTGACCTGAAAATAGAATGACTTTTTTCATTCTTTGCTGAGAAATATGCTTGGTCAGCAATTCCAGTGGGTTTTGGCTAGTTTTTTTCCAACCGGCGAAATCCACCATTATCTCTTTGAATGACCTTTGGACTCCATGAATCTGATTTTGTCAATTTTGAAACACTAAGATAAAAAGAGCATACGCTTTTGCGGGAATGCCATAAGTGAAGGGGGCTTAAACATTCAAGTTATAACACAGAAAAATGTGGAAGCACTGACCTCTCATTACCTTATATAATGGGGAAAAAAGCCTTCTGTACGTAGTTCATGCTTCATACAACGGATAAATTTATATTGAGGGAATCTACAATATCATACACAAATATGTAGACCTTTGGCATCAGAAATTTTAAAAATGTGAAATGTAGCTGGAAATTTCATTTTATACGGAGCTGACAGTTTCTAGGCATTTATAAAGCAAAAAAAAAGCTGTATCCTACAACAAAGATGAATGTTTTACAGACAGTATTTTATCAGTATTCTCCAGAAAAGGCCAAAAAAAAAGCTCTCGTCAGGTTTAAAATGCCACTTTTTAAAAGACAGAGATTTGTTGTTTTTGGTTTAACAGCCTTTCACGTCATTAATTTTGCTGCTGTCTGGAATGTTTTGGAATGGAGTGACGTTACGAAAAGGCAGAAGAGCGGTGGTCGAAACAGCTGGTCCCTGTGTATGTTCAAAACACACAATCTAGGAGGAGACGTTTCTGCTGCAGACAGAGATCCATCGTAAAACAATAACCCATCTAGCAGGTCATCAAATTTCTTTCAATTATTCAGCTAGCTTTTAGACACTGGGAAATTTAAATGTGGTTCTTGATCAGGAATACTGATCATTCAAATACAGAGTGGCATACCCAAAACAGAAGAACTACAAATAAAAAGCGTATTTATTCCATTCATTCATTCATTCATTCTCCATCCCCACTGGTCGAGTCCAGAGACAATCCCAAAAGCAACAAGCACAAGGCAGGGAATAACCTTGGACCGGGCACCAACCCACTCGACCCACCACACATTCACACCTACGGACAGCTTGGAAAATCCAGTTTACCTTAACATGTTTTTAGACTGCAGGGAAACCAAAAAACCTGGAGAAAACCCAACAACAACATGCTGAAAATATGTAAACATGTATGTAATGAAAATATGTAATCGTATAAAATGACACAACAGTGCCACTATTAACCACTGGCTCATAAAAACAAACCAGTTCCTACTTCCTGCTCCCCAACATACAGTACAGATGTGACGTGGTTCAGTTTTGGAGGAATACTAGAGAAACCATGGAAGAATTACTCATTAAACCCTCATTAAAACGGGAGCCATGCTCCATAACAAACTACGCTGCAGTGCTTTTCACTGCACTGGCACTTGGGAAATACCACTCAGCGCAGTCCGGGTCGGACGCTACCACTTATTATGAGAAACAGGTAAAGTGGTGAGACTCCAGCTGCCTGACGGTGATGCCAACTTGAATTTAATTCTATATAAAAGGTCACTGGGACACTGCTTCAGTTGTTATCTAATAAAGGCCTTTAATTAATTCACACTGGGGAAGGAGTGGATACTCTAAGGGACTCACGTTTACATTACCGGGGTGGAGGGAAATTGGTTGTTGCAGGCAAAAGTCATAATCAGTAGTTGGAACTGCTGGATTCATAAGTTTAAAATGAATTGTTTTTATGAACTGAATTTCTGTAACGTACAGGGAGATCACACCTCGTACATTGCGTTTTTGTCTTGTTTGTACCAGATGCAGCCCATTACCAACAAATACCGTGTCTCCTGTCTTAACACAGCTCAGCAAGTGTGAATGAATTTATATCCAAAGGTAAACGGAGAAACCGCAAAGATTTATTTACTGAAAGAGACACAGGGGGAAGGCGAGAACGTGAACGCCGCATGACCCCAGAGCTGACACCAAGACAGATAAGAGTATCATGCAAATGAACATTGTGAGCAATTGCATTCAGTCACCGTTGCTTCTAGAATTCCATCAACCCCCCCTCACCTTCTCCGCTATACGCTGTAAGAATATGTTACACGGCAGCTCTCATTATCAACAAACGTGCCCATAAATTTCCGTGCAACTGCCAGCAGACAATAAACCCAACAGTAATCTGTTACACACAAACAACGACTGGAGTAATTGTAACGATAATAATTTTGGTTGTTGCCAGTGACGTCGCTCTCATTTTACGTATGTTTTGTAGTCCGGCCCATTCTCTTCAGGCTCCGAAAAAGATGCAGATTGCTATCGCCGCTCTACTTCAAAAGCGCGACGGAAGCCCAGGAGCACATTCCTAAACTGGGCTTCTGGGCGAAATGCAAATGGAATGAGACAGCAGAAGGACAACGACAAGCCATTAGGACGTCCACAATCATTCCAAAGTTACTCATTCTTTAAGCTAAGGTGTGCCCTAACCATTTCTGAGGCAGCTGTTTACTTCAGCATAAGAGTTTCTTCTAATAGAGACCGATTAAGAACTTAATGATCTGATTACAAGGTAGCTCTCTTTATTGTACATTTACCATCATTAAGGCTGCATGAATAAATATTTATCAAGGAGAAGCAAAATGGTGTAGAGGTATGCATTGCAAATAATTAAGTGAAATTTTAAGAATTATTCCATGTTTTCGCACCTGAATCTTTTTTATTTCAGAAATGGAAGTTAAATTCTTTGGAAACTTGGACTGAAGAGAACTGAGATGCATTTCCATTTAATTTCAGATTTAGGAGCCACAAGGAGCAGATGAACTTGGCATAAATAAATCACTTCCAGATGAAAGTACTCCATATATCTGGCTATCTGCTATAACCGCATAATCAGTACAGTCTATCTGAAGAAGCTCATGTAACAAGGCAGAGCAGAGGAGTCAGTGCATCACTGAGACAAATCGGTAACGATGAACAAGCATGAGATCAGTTTGTAACCAGCAGTTAATATGTGGTGAATTGATACATAAGTAAGAGCATAATATTGCATTATTCGTGTCCCCTCAAGTAAAGTGTTACCCATTTAATCTAATTCTCAAAAAATTATTTTCCTGGCCTTCTGTTGTTGTCTGAAACCCTACCAGGTATGTGCTATACGAACACCTTGGACATTTATTTGCACAGCTGTCCTTATGTCGCATACAGATTAAAAGAAAGCCGCATATAGTCAATAGTTTCAGCAACTGAAGACGTGCAAACAGCTTTTAAAGCATGACATCACAACACTGACATTCCCAACACACCCACTGACATATAAGCAGAACGTCAACAAGGCTAATCATTTCATCCATATTCAGTCAGCTTCTCCAGGTGACAAATGCAGTAATTTCATTTAGAAAAACATTCATCTCATTTTAAAAATTCATATCAAAACTAATTATATTTTTACTAGATGATAGATAAAGGTTAATCAAGGTAGCTTGGTGGGCAGCACAAAAGCTGTCTGTCTGTATGGTTCAGGGTTTCCAATTCTTGAATCTCTGCATGTTTGTACAGGATTTTCTCCCACATGCCAAAACATATTAGAACTACTGCTGTACTGTCACTGCACAGACTGCAAGGGCCCATGGTGATATGCTACTTTCAGGATTCAAACCAGTGACCTTCTGATACCAGGTACACAGGCCTAACCCACAGAACCACACACCACGGTGGGGGGGCAGGTTCCACAGGCACCATTGTCCTCTATTGGCCAAACAGAATGGATGCAGGTCAGTTGATTGTTGAACACAAAATCTATTTAGCAGGATAATAATCCCTCCATGCCATTTTCCTTACCAGTCATTCAGTATAGTGCTGCAAGGTATATATTGTATATTCTATACATACTGCATTTTGCATTCTTCTTACTGGCTACTTTGTTGTCAGTGCCTTAAGACCAACACTGAAGATGCACTTTATATTCAGTATGGAGGCTGTGCATTAATATCCACTAGGGGGCTCAGAAGGGACCTACACATTTGGTGCAATTGCACACACTTAGGAGTTAATTAACCCTTATGTGTCACCTTCATTGAATTCAGGCAACACAATTGGAAACCTGCCTGCAAGCAGAGCACATTTCTTTCTTTGAATCAAGTCCCATTTATCATTTTACCATTAGTGTTAAACATATAATTTTAAACAGCCCATAATCAAAATCCTCACTGTGTTGCTTTCCCCGTTATTTCCATCTAAGAATACATTAGTGTTTAAAGAAACTGTGTATTATTTCATCATATATAATAAACAATAATTTTTTCTTAAATTCGTATGCTCACAAAAGACACCTGTTATTTTTTCAGTAAAAAAAGGATTCATTCATCTTCTCAGTATTTACTATATATAGAATAACACATTACAATGAGTGTTGCAAGATTTAATATCCTTATGACATTTTCTAACTTTCTCTGTGGCTGCCTACAGTTTCACTGTAAAGTCTGTAATTTAACGTTCACAATTTATTTCTTAGCAGATGCTTTTATTCAAAGTGACACACATTTTTTTTTTTTTAGAAAGTAGGGTCAGACAGAGTCCCTGGAGCTACTGTAATTAAGGGTCTTAATTAAGGACCCAATGGCAAGATCACTATGTTAACCATGGGATTTGAACTGGTGACCTACTGATTACAGACATGGCCTTCTAACAGACTGAGCCAGAGACCCCCCCCCCAGTATCCAATAACAACAAAAATAAAATATTCTTCCAATCTTAAATGTAGTAACATTTCCATACATCCAACTTCTAACTATTTATCCTGGTCAGAGTCACACATGGGCCTGGAGCCAATCAGGACACACAAGGCACAAGCTTGGCATACACTCTGGATAAGCTACCAATCCACTGCATGGCAAATACACGCTACAAATAATTTATAGATGGCAATACGTTTATATGCGTGTCTATGGACTGTGAGAGGAAACCTGCACGGTTCGGGGAAAACAAACTCAGATGGGGTTCAAGCCCACAACCCTGTGGTGTGAGGCACATTCCCTAGAATATCAAAAGCGGTTATTAAAAACATATGATGGAGCCAAAGGAATATTTTACAGAACTTTCACTCAATCGGTTTTTCTAGTTCATTAAGGTAATATTACCCTGAATCACTAATCCTTTGCCTTTGCATATTAGATAACATTGCATTATACTGACAATTAATTCCTTTAATTGATTATTAACATAATTAACACTCCTATGTAATGATTTCCATTAAAATCAGATGCATGCTCCAAAGAGTTCACTGTTCACTGATGGATATGGATCCATCCCTAGTAAAATTAATGGTTGACATATCTCTGAAGTTTTACTCCATTGCATTGCATCCAAATACCACCAGAAATGGTAATTCAACAGCAAAAATATATAAAGATTTTACAAATGCACTTGGTTCTTCCCTAGGTTTACCACAACCATAAAGCAGCAGATTTCCATCCATCCTTCTTCCAACCTGTTTATCCAGCACAGGGTCACAGAGAGCCTGCAGTCTTTGGCAGTAAGTGCAGAGGAACACCTTCAACGGGAGAGTGATCCATCACAGGGCCAAAGACACCGCAGGCAATTAAGAGATGGCATGTCTTTGGAATGGGGGTGGCCCACACAACATGAGGAGGACATGCAAACTGGGCGCACGCCCGGGCACACACACACACTCTCTCCATTCATTTCTAAGGGACAAACCCTAATCCCAATAATGACAGCCTTAACCACCACCCTGCCCTAACCTTAACCATAAGTAACCAAACAAGATTCATCATAAAGACTACAGGTTTTTATCACATTGTGGGGACATATACATAACCCCCCCCCCACACACACACACACACAGAGGAGGGGCAAGATTTGAACTCCTAGCACCTGCAGCGTGAGAAAACAGTGCTACCCCGAGTCACCATGCTAATCTTTAGTAATTACACAACATCCGTCATATCAAACACTTGACCCCACGATGTTGAGGCAGTCATGGAAGGCGGCATCTGGTTGAGGGTGGGCTCTAGCCCTGATGGCTGCTGATATGGTGCAGGGTCTAAACCTTCCATCAGTGTCATGCAACAAAGACGCAAACTTTCACCAGATTTCGCTGTGAAATAAACAAACAGACAGAAGGGACATTTGAGATACAGTTAAAGACACCTTTACACGTGGTATACGCTGAGACAGCAGGCTAGCCATGTCAATTATATTATCCTCTGGTTTATGAATGGATGAATGTTACATTTATACAGCGCTTTTCAAGACACTGAAGGGACTTTACAGAACCAAGGTGGAGCCACTTCAACCATCACCACTGTGTAGCCCCCACCTGGATGATGCGATGGCGGCCATTCTGTGCCAGTACGCTCGCCACACAGTAGCTAAGGGGGTGAAGGGGCAGGACAGAATTCACCAAATAGATATAGGGGATGATTAGGAGGACAGATTTCAAAGGGCCACAGTGGGTAATTTTAGTCAGGACATCAGGGTACCACCTCTGCACTTTCAAAAGATGCCCAGGGGTCCTTCATGACCTCAGAGAGTCAGGACCTCGGTTTTACATCTGATCTGAAGGACGGCACCATTTTTACAGCATAGTGTCCTAATTACATATTACATGGTGCATTACCCAGATTTAACTTTTATTATGCCATGCATTATAAGCTTAAGCCACAAAATAGCTATAAATTCTAGGTTTGAACACCCCTCGTATGCATTATGTATGTGATTTTAAGAACTTATAATTTGCTGTAACTTTTGACGCTAGCTATGCACGTCAGTCATAGTTGGTAATTGCAGTTAATGACTACAATACTAGGCAGCACATAAGGAGTTTCCATACACAGTCTATTAACTTAAAACAGTCCAGTACAGGGACCGTGTCTTTTACAAGGTCATTAACAGTTCGCAGTAGTAAAAACAATAAATAAAATGAAGAAACTGTTTCAAATTCTTGTTAAAAAGAGACAAATATACATGTGTATACAAATGTACACCTCTTTTAAGCTTCATTCAACATAATATGACTTGTGAATCTTTAGAAACGATACTTAAACTCTTACATGCATGCACGTAGGAAAAAAAAAACATATTTTTGACAATATCTGACAAATTGTGATATTTATCTTAAATAATGGAAGATTTGGACCCCAAACTGCCCTCCATCATTTTAATGTGACATGCTGTTAAAATTTGCAGGCTTAAATTGCAAGCACTTTGGGAAAAGCATAAACTAATAAGCAGATTTTGGGAATGAAAATGGAGCCACTTATCCCTGTTGTTTACACTGCTTTCTAAATGGTCACTGACGCTCCAGGGTTGGCATTGCCATCTCCTGAGATCCAGCCCAAAAACTAGGATAAATCTCTTCATTAGTATGTATTATAGCACCTTTCAGTTTATGCTGAAGAAAAAACTGCTTATTACAAGTCAGGCTGCCAGTGAACTGCTAAGCAACAGCTGACAGTGACCTTTGCACTGACCCGCGTGGCCTCCTGACTCCATCATGAGCTTTGATCAGAGGTCGGTCTTAGCCTAACCACAGAGAAGACTTCTGTTAATAGGTCAAAACTGTTATATCAAAGTTTACAGAGCATTTCATAGTTATATTAAGCAGAATCCCTGACCAGCAAGGCACCACTGAGGTACCATGAGCAAGGTTCCGCCCCCAAGCACTGCTCCCCGGGCGCTGAATTAGCTGCCCCCTGCTACGTCACGACGTCACATATGGGTTAAATGCAGAGGACACATTGCGTTGCTGCGCACTGTGTGCTGTGGTGTGTCAATAATGACCACTGATCACCTAATTCTAAATTCAGTATTGTCTGTATACAAAACTCATTTGGGAAAATGCGTAAATCATGACTCTCCTATAAATTAATATAAATGTCACCTTCCATTATTCAACCTAGCCTTTTTCCCAAAATTCCAAACCTTTTCTTTATATTAACTAATGAATTAGTGCAAGCCTTACATTTTTCAGTTTATTGGGCATATGATTTTGTCAATTCTAATAAATACGTAACACCTTTAAATAAGAAGCTTCGAATAACCATCCTCCATATGTATCACATAGTGGCCTTAAACCATTACACTTCCCACTTTTCCAGTAGTAGTGGCACTCAGACCTACGTTCTATGCATAACATTTTTAAACTGAACTATTCATGCACGTAAATCTTCAAAAATGCGATTTCTTCATAAGAGAACTACGTCACTGAATCTGCTGCAGAGACTACGTTAAGGTTCATGAAAAGCCACAACACAGATAATAATGAATAATTTCAATTAGTTCAGATCCATAAGTTATACCAAAAAATGTACTCGAATCAGGAACTCGAATGTACGTTCCCGATTAGTTGGGAAGTTGTTCGTAATTATTTATGTATAATTTAGAGCTTAGTGAACTCATTGAAATTTATAGTCTAGTGAACCCCAATTAAAAAGATAAAATAAAAGCATGCATAACGGTACAGTAACCAATTCATGATCAGTCCGGATGTACCTTACGGAGAATCTCCGATCACACTGGATAAGCATACGATCAGAATGGGAGGGCAGAGTATGGACGTGATTTGCCGCGATCTTAGCGGTAATCTGCAGCGTAAGCTGCCATATTTCATTGGCCGGATGTGCAATCATGGGACAGCAGTGGGGCCGTAAACAACGTACAGCTACGTTACGTAACGTCCGCATAGAGTTTTTTTTATTATTATTATTATTATTAAATGAGATGTTTAAATATTTATTGTGCTTCTCATTCTTTGTTCATCGCGGTGGTGCTGCATATTCAGTTTTGTTTATATTAGTTTTTTGGTGTTTGACATTAAAAGCCAGTGTCAGAAACGAGATTCATAATCCTCGCTGGTGAAGAGTGGTCAGCCAATCAGATCAATGGGGTGAATGCGCACGCATAACTTAAGGGAGCGCAAATAAATATTGACAAACGTTTTACACATGAGTGCGCTTCCTAGTTTTCCACTAAAATGTGTTGGGGAAGTTTCTACCTCGCGTCTTTGTGTTTACAAACAAATCCTTAAATTAAGGTTTGGCGTCACTTACCCTTGTAAACCCATCTGTGTGTGACCGATAGTGACTTTTTGCTTATGTGGATGCGAGAAAAAAAACGCAGACGCAAGGTCCACTGGGCACGGAATTCAAAAGCGCGTTTCCAAATTAAATGAATCTTTCACGGGGTAATAAAGGTAACTGTCTGCTGCGGTCACAGCCTATTTATTGTTACTTGGAGCTCAGTTGTTGTTACCATCGTAAGTTATTTAACCTACAAACCACTTGGGAATGGTTTATCAAAGTATTCCTTTTCGCTGTAAATGGAGAGGGCGGGCCGGGTAAGGGGGCGCAGAATGCCATTGGCCAAAGCTAAGAGGGCACGTCATCTTAAATTACGGATCGAATTTCTTGGCAATATTTGTTTCCTCTTCGACTGTTATCCCGGCCCAGTGAATGTATTCCATTAAGTGTCGAATAGAAGGACAGCCCTAAGGATGCTAAAGCGGCAAGGAAAATGAATTCGTACCGAGACTTACTGTGCAGCGGGGACAGTAGCACTCAGTGTGCTAGAGTTTACTTCCCAGCGGAGGTCAAGCTGCACAGCATGGATCAAAGAGCAAGTCAAAATTTAATTTGTTGTAACGCAGAAGAAGACCACCTGGTTGGCACCGAATTCCCCGTGCAACACCAAGTTTCAGAATTTCACCACGCCACCCCTAATCCCGCCCCGACCTCCGCTCATCAGTACAGCTTTTCCTATACTACCAACACCTTGCAGTCCGAGAGCCTTCAACTACCCTTCAATACCGGGAGCGCTACTACACGCACCTTCTCGCAAGATCAGAGCTACCCCTCCCCTTCGACTTACTTCCATTATTCTAACCCCGCCGTTCACTCTAATTTTCCCGAGTTGGACGTAAGTGGACACAGATTGCATTTGGCTAAGGAAATTCCAGCAAGCTTTTCTGGGCTAGACTTCGCGCCGGAATTGCTTGACTCAAACTCTCAGGTCTGTTCTCAGGAGGGAACAAAGATTCCCTTGACAGTTAAGGATAGTTTTCACCAGGACCGTGTCAGCCCGCTTCATGAAAACCGTTACATCAGCAAAACATTCCAGTGGATGAAAGTAAAGCGAAATCAACCCAGGACAGGTGAGTTCAAAAACGGCCACTTTCTCATGAAGTAAGTTTATTCTTGTTTATCACGATTGCACTAAAGATTAACAAGAATTGTTTCGATGAAATGTGTTGTCATACATGACACGTAGTACATTAAGACACAAAGTCCAAACATACACACATGGGCTTTTGGTGTACTGGTATTGCTTCACTCTTAAAATACTCCACTTTTGCGCACATGCATATAATGGATTCGCCAGCCTGGAGCCAAAATGGGCGGAATTGAGAATAAACGGAGGCTGATTTTGTAACAGTGAGTAATTTGGGAAAAAGACACACCGATAATCATTCCAAGACCTTTCTCTTAATTAAAGCAGAAAAGCAATATACTTTAAATTCTGTTTCTTGTAATGTCAGCACATTTAGGGTTTCAATATCAGATGTGATTCACTCAAGGATTACATTTAAAGCTTTAAAGCTGATCAAATGTATTCTTCACGCTGTTTTCAGATTCAATAACAATGCATTTTAGCTAGCCTACTTACAAATCTGAGTGTTGGTGACCAAGGCCTTAGTTCGGGCCCTGGCAGAAAGGTATCAAGAGGATCTCAGAGAAAATAAACCCCGACTCAGTTGTTTATCTTTCGTACACTATACTTTCACTTGAAGTTTGACTTCTATTGGGTTCATTTAAAGTAACTGTTTGAAGAAATAAAAACGGTTTCATTCATTAATGCACCAAGCTCTCGAGAAAAGCACAGTAAAAAAAGAGACACAAAACGATTGAAAACGTTATTAGCAAGGAAAAGGGGTCACTTCGGCTAAATCTTGTATTTAAGTCTTTGAATCGGATTTTGGAAGTTACTGTTTCTGTGTTTTTCTCAGTTAGCAACAAACTGATCTCTGTTTACCATCTGGTCATGAGACTTAGCTTATGTCCCTTGAATTTAAATGATATTTCTCAAAGGAGTTGGTTACACATCCTGGCGCAGTATCTCCTGCTATTGCGAGGATTGATTCAGACGCATTACTTTCCCTGTACTCGTGTATTCCCAGCGCGCAGTTCTTCAATTATATCTTGACAGTAGCTGAATGACTATGGGATGGAGCCCAGATGTACGACCCAAAGTCTGTCGATAGTTGTCCCTTTCCCCCGCGTTTCGTCACTAAATATTTACCTTGACGTTTTCCCCAACTGAGGTATACACTGTTTTGTAAATATGCCATTATTACATTTTTGATTACCTGTTTGAGCGTAAATGAGGACATTTGGTAAACTGACATGATAATTTCTGTTTCTGTATTGTTAATGTTGAGATGTTCGGCGTCTTGTAGTTATGTTGTTATATATGGCGTGCAGAAATCTGAATGTCACGTTTAATAGGGGCACAGATCAGTGCTGTGGGAAATAGAAGCGCCCCTCCCGACACACACACACACACACACACAATTGCCCCCGACGAATAAGGTAACAGGTGCACAGTTCTAAAGATCCCGGATATAGTTCCCAAACTGTATTATTAGGAACGAAAGCGCGTTGCCCTATTAATCTCCCGCAACGAAATTTTGGCAACACCTGTTCAGTCACATGCTGGATGTTATGACAGCCCATTATAAACGACTTATTATTTCCTGGTCTACAAAATGGAGGGCGGAAGGTAGACCTGAAGTGTAGGCCTACAATAACAATGAGTCGTACCTGAGCGTTTAATGTCCCTATTAAGGGTTCCCAAGCCTGTTTAATATGCCATCTCGGGTGGGTGGGTTGCTAGTGGCTGTGCCCGCAGCAGTGTACTTCTTAATTTGAAAGCATAAACACGATATAAAGAGCAAACATGTATTATATTGATTATAATATTTTAAGAGATTATGTATAGATGATATGATCTTACTGCTTACGGAGAGTCAAGAGTTTGAACAGCGTTAGACAGCTATGACCGCTGAAGCAGGCATCTCTGTTGTGATTGGTTTAATTTTACAGCCGCCTACTGTTTCATGTCACTTGTTCGGTCATATTCCTATCATAGGTAGGCTATATATAGGAAACTAGGCCTATTGACTTCATGAATCAATGTCTCTGTATTTGTTCATATTTTAAATGTGTAAACATGCCGTCAAATGATTTTATCAATTTACTAGTTATAGGCCTATAAGTTTTAATTTTTGTTTTTTGGTGCTTTTTCTCAAGAATAAATGAAACGTATATCTCATGTACTATTAGCCAACCTGCAAAACATTTATATTTTATGACATGTTTATTTTTTACTGCTTCCTATTTGAAAAGAAATATTTCCGGCATTGTAACGCATTGTTCACGTCAGTTAACGACACGCTTTATTCGGGTGTAACTGATGACGGTCTGTCTTGCCGCAGCTTCTTCCGTTGCGTCCTGCACGATACACTCATTACAGGTATTAAATACCGGAGTTTTTCGATGTTGCGCTTCAGTTTAACCAACCTCAAAAACGAGAAAGTCACGGAGTACCTAATTCAGGAATGTCTTACCCATACCAGCCGTTCGATCATTACACTGTTGCCGGGTTTGAGAAACGGCCTTCAGATGATCACAGAAAACTCAAACAATTCAAAGTACTATAGCGAGCACTGCGGAGTTCTGACCCTGTTGAACTTGTACAGTACCTTTAGGTTTTTTTTTTTGTCCTTTCGTCAAACGTTTTGAAGCAAATTGCTTGCATGGCCTACATACACTATCTTAGATGTAAAAAGTCAATAAATCGAGTTGATCTTATGACTTAGACTAATAAACCAGCTAAAACGAGTAATTCACCATAATACGCCAGTCATGATGCGAATTCATGGACGTGCTATTTCGTTCCCCATTGTCCCACAGGAAGCCTTGGTTCGAATGACTGAAGCTGTTATACAGAGTTTGTGATTCATTTAATGTAGTTACTACAGGTTCACGGGTTTGGATTTGTTAACCACAAATATCATATTTTCTCACTTAAACTGATGAGCCCATTGCTTCTTTATATTCCTGATTGTCATTCATGGACTGAACTTGCCCATAATAGTGTAATTTCTCTTATGACCCTGGTGCTACGTTCGTATTCATCTCGCGCTCTTGTCATATTTATCTACACTCCTTGCCAGCGTTGTTCTTAGTGTGGGTGTTTTTTTTTTTCTTTTTCCTTAAATTGTTTACGCATCGACCATATATGCAATGCATTGATTTACCCTAAATTGTGATTTCCATTACAGCAAAACCTCTGACGGAGGTCGGCGGAACGAGGTGTTTTGGCCTGAGCCTCGGTACCGAAAGTGACCACGGCAAGAGCATCACTCAGGATGGACTAAATGCCAGCGGGGCGCCGAGGACCAGCTTCACCACCAAACAGTTAACGGAGTTGGAGAAAGAATTCCACTTTAACAAATACCTAACCCGCGCGAGGCGGGTGGAGATCGCCAACGCCATGCAACTTAACGAAACGCAGGTAAAGATTTGGTTTCAAAACAGACGGATGAAACAAAAGAAAAGGGAGAAAGAAGGCCGCCTGCTTGGGTTCTGGCCGTCCTCGAACAGTAGCCATGATGTCTGTGGTATTGATAAGCCGGACAATGTCCCCTCTCCGGCCCCCTCCCCTCCGCCAAGCAAACCTTTATCAAAGGACATCCTTGCAGGATTGTCTCCTTTACAAACGGAGGTCTGCTGGAAAACTGACGTTGATTACACTCCTTGATTTTATTATAATCATAACTGCACACATGTAAATAGTTTTATTATTTAATTCTATTTATTTAGGACGATTTTGTTATATGAATGCTGTTAAAGGTCATTAAGAGAAAATATGAGGTATGGAAACACCGTAATTAAATTATAAAATAATTTATTACATTTGACTACCTTATTTAAGAACAGTTTGCACTTAAATTTCTAAGCTGAGTCAAGTTGTTGAGTTAAAGAGAATCGTAGCCAAAGTTCGACTTGTCTCTTAGTGCAACATCCTTCCGCAGGAATCGAGCGCTGTAATGCTTTGTCCAATCATTTCCTGAATGCTAACATGCGGAATTATTATTTTCTTATTTCACTTGATCCAGAACTAGCCTTGTCGCTCTGAAGCAAAACACAGAGACTTACTCACTTAAACTCTGTCCGCTTCACGAAGTGACTCTGTACGCGCCATCTGTCATTTACATTTGTATTCCTTTCAATGCTGAATGGTGTACAATTTAGTTTTTGCGCATCGACATGTTATTCTTTGTGTCAGTCTTGTGTTTGTTCAGCGGTTGATTTTCACTTCTGTGTGGAACTTTAGAAAATGACTAAATTAAAAGGGCTTTTCATGATCTTTATTTTCAGGTCATTGAGGCTCCGACAGTGAATTTAGTCTTGCACAAATACACACAACTATTTTATCATAAATGAATATACAAAATTAAGAGCTACTAAACTGAAATACTTGCTACTGTTAAACATAATAAAACGATTCTATGCATGAAATTGATTAATTTTGGTATTTTTGGATAAAAACTGTCATTCTTTTATTTCTGACGAATTAGTTTTCCAGGAAGTTTGCGGAAGTGTCCGAATTAGTTTTTTTAGCCGTATAGGCCTACATAATACGAACAGGGACATGCACTTTCTGGAGATTTCTGTAAATACCGTATATTTAGCTTCTTCATGCACGGTCGACTGCAGTACACCATGGATTGCATCACGGGAATATCTGACTTCTTTAATTAAATTCAGAGCGACGTTAAAGTTCCTGAATTGGGGTGATACATACTTGCTGTTTTATCGCCATCGGTAGTTAATTCTGTCATTCTGAAAGACTAAAGAAATGAAAAGCTTTGAAAACCAATATATTTCAACTCTCTGCCTGTACGGGTTAATTTATCCGCGGTTGAAATTCTTGGCGAATGATTCACACAATTTAAGTCCTAAAATCGTGCAGGTACAATGAAAAAGTTCCAAATAACCGAATATTACATTTACGCAGCAGTCTTCCGCTGTACATTTATTGAATCAGGCTCGTGCTGTAGCGTCAATATTAAATTCTTACAGTGAATTTTGCTCGCGTCTAATATATTTGTCGGCTGCGTCAATAAGAAATTTTATATAGACTCTTTTGTCTTGCAGTTCAGTTGTCAAAACGTTTTATACTTTATAAGCGAAATAACTCGCATACCGAAGCAAAAAGGGCCTTCATAGCCATCACCAAATCAGATAATTAAATAAAGTCTTCTGATGTCGCAGCTATTGTCTTGTATTTAATGAGCATTGCTATATCAATGACGATGTACTGTAATCCAGTATAGATTGGATTCGTCCTTCAGCTTAGTACTACCGATTTTGTAAAATATATATATTTTTAATGTGTCTGCAGGACACAAAATTACATATATCTGTTAATTTTTACCACGCATGGTAAAATATGTAATTTTATTTGCACCTGCTAAGGACTGTGGCTTAATTGCCACGTTATTTACAGTAAAACAGTTTTGTAAAAACAAAGTGGCATTTTAAATTCAGCGCTGTCCAAGGCACGCTGGTTACATAAACACGATTTACTGTCACAGCTTTGTATAATAAATCTGACTGCGATAAAGTTAGACTATTTAAAGGCTACATATTATCATTCATTCTCGTTTAATACACAATAAAATTTTATTTTGTGTTGAAGGAACCTAGCGGTTTACTGCACAAACTAACAGGTATGCAATATAACACGGCAAATTCACTCAAAAAGTAGCATTGGTAGGCCTGTATGTTGTTTGCTACACAATGTAAAGCAGGTACTATAGATCTAATATGCAGAAAGCGCGGTGCAGCGCAGGTTTCTTTGATAAATTCGGATTTCTCAAAAGAAATAATTGTAATACAATGCAATGCAATGCAAAAAAGCATGTTCTCATGTTATCATTCCGTCTACAGCCATATTTAATAAATGAATCTCATTTAAATTTAGTTTCTTATCGGGAATAAAATAAAATATTAACATTTACACTTGTGTATTGTTACAGTATTAACTTGTAGGCTTGTTTTTTGTGTCTCCCTATAAAATGCCAAGAATAAAAGATACTGAAAAGTAAGCGCAAGTGATAATTTTAAGATAGTTAGTTATTTTAAACACCCCGAACCTTTAAAACTTTGGAGCAGTTTGGCCAAAGTAGGTTTACGCAAAGTCACATGGAAATATTAAATACATTGGTTTTTTTGTAATTCCATGGGTTACGGCTAAGGAGCAGTGCGGATTACTTTCCGTATAACGATATCAGCAAAACATTGGTTGGCAACATTTTTTCCTTATTCGTAGAATTTCCCTATTTGCCCGCCAAGTGAAATCCCAAGAATGACTGAAAATGCTGAGCAGCAACAGAATTAAACACAATATCAAATCTATTAATGAAATGTAACCAGACTCGATGCTGTAATGGAAAATGATGGTGAAAATCATCTTTTAATTCTTTTTTTTTATTTTAGATGCATTTTTACCAGTTGGGAATTTATTACAAATTATATGTGCGTACATAGCAATAATGATAGGAACTATTTTAGAAGCGACAAAGAACACGAAATAAACTCACATTCGCCAAAGCATAAGTATACCAAGAAATTATGTTTTAACAGTTTGCCTAGGTAATTTTCAAATTAATGCACTGTGATTGCATAATTAAATGTATTTTGGCAGGTGGATTTTAAACCTTCAAAGCTTACAATGCACGCGCCTTATCAGACTAACAAATGCAATTCGCTCCCTAGTTCAACTTTCACCTCTTCACCTCTGACTCGTCTTGGGAAAAGGCTGACCCGGTCACTGGCTCTCGGTGAATCAAGAGTTCGTGTTCATTTGCACAAAATTCCGCGACTGCTGTATTCTCTTTCTGTCAACCGTCTACGTCGTTCCAGTATTTTTGAGACTTAAAACTGCCAAATTCACGTGAAGCGGACTGTTTGCATGACTGGTGTATCTCTACGTTTGTATATTAAAACAAACTTGACTAAAATACGACTTTTACACCTGTAAACCATCTTAATGGTGACATAAACAGGTGTCTCCGAGTCATAAAACTAATCAAAATCTTTATGCCATTTTAGTTAATGTAATTAATGAAAACTGCTGCTTGATTCTCTGATTTCTGAATGTTGCGTTTCGCTATTTTTGTAGACTATTTTGTGAAACTTAGCGCACACGTATAAGCCAAATCAAAAAAATCAATTTTGCTCAAATTAATCTTATAATTTCCATTTGTTAAAATGTAGATTTCTACGGAAGGGGGCTAATTTACTCACAGACACACTGGCTCGGGTCCGAGTCTATCGATATAAAAGGCCTCGGCGAAGGATTGTGACAGCCGTATATACATTACGGCCATTGACTGAATGTATGTTTTATATTTATTGTTAAAGGGAGACATTTCATAAAACAAACAATGGAATGTCACTTATTTGGAATTGATCTACTTGTTGCATTTTCTACTGACCTACGATTTACAGTAGGCTATTTAACGTAATAATTATTTCTAATAATTAAACCTTTTTTGTGGGTGGGGGGGTTAGATCGCATGATCAGAGCTGGTCGAACTGTTAACGGTTTTTTTTGCAGGCTATCTAATTATCATGGTTTAATGATACTGTGCACGTATGATGTTCGGTCTCTTGCATTTACAAACAAATTAGAGGATATTTGTCCCTCTAATCCTGGACGCTGCCCTTCTGCTGCTCTCTTGAAATGAAGGATTAAGCATATTTTTTAAGCGTGCGCCTGTCAACGCTGACGGCAGATCTCTCCGGCCAGCGAATCGAAGGGATGCTGAGGCTGCGTTTCCGGGCCGAAGTGCATTATTGATTGTTCCAACAGAAAAGCCCTTTTGTGCGAATGTTCACTAACCCTACGAACAGATGCCCTAATAAATGCATTTCTTTTCATAGCATAGTCACAGACAATTATCGATAATACAACAGGTATCATTATATTCATTCGAATACCAAAATCATAGAATAAATGCATTTAAATAGTTTAATCCAACATTTAAAAAGACGCAAAACGGCTAGTCAAAATATAAAATATAATAAACATCATATTATAGAGTGCATCTGAACAACATTCCGCTATCCACTAGACCTAGTGGTACCATGCAGTTTGAGGACCTTATATCGAACAGCCTATGGCAAAAACATATTAAGATGTTTCATATTAAGATGAAACAAGTTTACGAACTACTCTGGACACTGTCTGATATATGTCATAGGCCTACATCTTTGCGTGACGCCCAGCGTAATGACTCACATCATTGCAAAGAAAATGCCATCTATTAGACAGCTAATCACTTGCACCTCGAAGCACGTGTACCAGGCAACACGTGTCAGTATTCCTATCCGATTAGTTTTGTACAACAAAAAGTTACACAACTATTAAATGAGTAATCTTAATTTTCGAGTTTCTCAAAAGTACATACATGGTATTTATGGCTAAAAAGGATATATTAAAGAAGACTGGCGTTAATTAAATGGTTTGTTCATTCTAACCATGAAGCGCTAGGCAATTTGGCAATTTACATACACGTATTGGCATTCTTAGAGCCAAATATAATAAGAATATTGACAAACCGGCAAAGGTTTATTCTGGAATTCACACAAATGTTTTTGCTGCAACGGGACAATAATAAGTTACTTGTAATAATAGAATTATAATAATATAAAATATTACAATACGATTAGAAAGAACACATGATTATGCGGAAGTGTCCATATAAAGATCAGCAACCATAAAGCAGACCGCAAACGCGCTCCACTGATGCCCAGTCGTGCACTCTCACGCCTCTCAAGGACGAGCACGCTGCCCTGGGCACATGGTTTTCTTTCGCTTTTGCGTTCGGCTTTTCGGTGTTTTGGAAAATGGGGTTGTTCACTTCGGCACATATTTAATGGATGTTTGTTCAGAACAGAATAACCAACCTAAACAAATGCGCTTCTCTCTGTTTTAAAAACGTATACGTCAAATAATGGGGTAACTAGCGTGTATATGTTACACGGTTTTACAATATTTCTTTGGATATCGGCGTGTGTTTTAATTCTGTGTTTCGGGAGTACACCTTTAATAATATTTATTGATTATATTTAAGACACTCTGGCTGAACAGGCCGACAGTAAGGCAATTTTCCAGTAATTACGTTAGCGGATGGAATTGCGACACCGTAGTTCCAGATATTAGGTTAGTATGCCCTACATGTGGTGTATTTGAGATTCATGTATAATTGACACATTTCTTTTATATTTTTCACAGGTTTTTGTTGAATGCGCCGAAAAATTTCGACTCTGGTGGGACTCGAACCCACAACCTTTGAATCACTTCTCATAGTGACGAGACTAGAAGTCCAATGCGCTATCCATTGCGCTACAGAGCCGCGCGTTTGAAAGGTGGTCTTGATGGACTGTCCGGTGGTATACCGGTATACTTACCGTAATAGTAAATAATACCAAAATCAAACATTAAAATTAAGCTAGTAAGTACTGGGTTAATATTGATGCTTAGATATATTCTTTAATGTCATCTGGTATGCTGGGTTATACTGCAGGGGCAATTAGTCACATTACAAAAGGCAAAGAAACCTACTGAGGGGTGTCACCCAATCCTGAAATCAGCATGAGATGCCTGTGACTTACAGGTCTCTTAAACAAACTAGTATAACCCTGATTACGGCTTCAAACCCCATATTCATATTGCTCTATTGCGGTGGCAATTTCAAGTAAACATTTAGCCTAATAAAAAGGCTATATTTATAAGGCCAAGGATATAATTGATTACAAGAAGCCAACAAGATGCTGAAAAATTCCAGGAATGGGATTTGTGGATAAATAAAAGCAAATTGCTAACACGAAAAAGAGGATTTAGGCAAGGCAATGAGAGTCAATACTGTCACTGTAACTGTGTGATAATACGGCCAAGTAATCTGCAGGGTTCCTTGTATGACAGGAAAACGGTTTCTTTGTGAAAGCAGTGGAATAGGTGAAGGACACTGGAGGCTTGGGCTAACAATGCGATCGGCCTTTGTAATGAAGTGCAAAGCTGGATTGGTTTTTCGGGCGGCCTGTCCCATCATCCTCTGCGGTCCTCGCACAGCGTCTCCCGGACGGCCATCGACGTGCTGCTCGCGCTACGCTACACCTTGTCAGCATCAGCAGTTTCCGCCTATTTTCTGATCTAATGATTCAGCACCGATTTTTCTTTTCATTTTGCCGTTCTGTTTGCTTTAGATTTCTGGCTGCATTTTCTATGCACTTTTAAAATTTACCTTGCACAAATATCCATCATCAAAACTATGCACTGAATCACAGTTAATCACAAAATACTCAGTGCAGTGCATTTACACGAGTCAGCCGTCGTCATGTTCAGTAGTAGAGTGAGCATTAAAGCTTTTGGTTTTTGTATGTCCAGGTGATGTGGCATCAGAAATTACCTGAATGGGGGTGTCTGTAGGTTACATGTGAAAATTCAGTGAGTGTTATTCCATCCCCATAGAATCGCAAAGCAAAAGTTTATTATATTAGTGAGGCCAGTGACCCAAGAGAATAATTTTTATCTTTGTTGATTTTTCTGTTCTTGCTGGTAAAGATTAAAATATATGCATTGATCCTCATACAGAAATGTAAACCTGTGTTCATTTTTGGTCTAGTATAAATATATTGCCAGTTTGAAGATCAGGAGACGGTATATTACCTTTAAACTATACTTCCATACTAGACAGTTATGCTCATATGACAAAATAGCAACATTAATGTTGTGTTGTACCCTAAATTTGATCAAATGAGCAATATATTGTTTCAGAAATAAAGCCACAGTCAAATATTTTTATTGTGTACTGCATTTTTTCATTACCCCAATATCCTATGAAAGGTGCAAATGTGCAGGACGGATAGAAAAACAGATCAGATACAATGATTAAATCAGAACCTGAAGCCAAAGCTAAACAAAATTTATAAGCTTGTAAGTGCTGGATTGATGCCATGGTTCTGGGTTGGGGCAGCACTGTGCTGCACTGGGCATGTGCTGAAGATGCCCAGAGACCATGGCTTTGGCCTGGGTTCTGATGTCCTTGCTGGGCAGCAGCTCCCTCACTGGCCCACAGCGCAGTTTTGTCTGGATGGTAAAGGATTATAGGTGTAACACAGCTGCCCTACAGGTGTGATAAACCAGTCAGCATTGGCCGCAACCTGTGGACCATAAAGAAGAGGGTGACTGACAGCAGAAACATCAGGAGTTATGGTGGTCATCACCCCTCCTGGGATTGTGTGGGGAAAGCATGTGAGAAAATGGCTTTTTATTGGATTGAGCAGTTTTGGGGGAGAAATAGCAAAAAAAAAAAAAAAAATGCTGCTATGGTTGTATGGTGTTTTTCCTTTTGACGGGCTGCTGGAAGACGCTGCAATTTAACACCGCGAACAGCGGCACAGTCTGGACCATCTGTATTCACAACAGGCTGTTTACCGAGCGAAGCTAAACAAAGAAAAAACAAACCTCACATTTGTCTTAGATCCTTAGAACCAACATGGCTGTCTTTGGCATGTGCTTAAGGCGTTGTTTTCAGTCCTGTGACACGTTTGAGCTGCTCTGTAAGTCAGCGGATGACCTCTGCAGCTGAAATGCTGTAGATGCGTGGGGGTGCAGCCTCAGCCACATACGAAGATGCTTCCTCTCCCGTCTGCTGCAAAAGAAACGGGCGCATTAATGGGAAGAAGACTCATACACACAAGGCATATTAATTATGCATAATGAAATTTATTTCATGCATTTATAATAGCATTTCCATTGGGCTTTACATTCTTATTTACTGATGCCTTCCATTATTATTGATGAACATATTATTAATATTATTATGAACTTCGACAACATGAAGTGGAATAATTCAATAACATTAAATAGGATGCCTTCAGGGAAACTTTCATTTAAAAAAAAAAAAAAAAAACAACTAGACCTTGGGGCAGCAGTAGTAAGAGTGTCTGCTTGAAGCTGGTTCTCTTCACCCAACAGAGGATGCTAGGTGACATCTCGTGGCCTCAGCATATTTCTGTGTGTCAAGCAAACAGCTGTAATCAGCAACTCCAGCTGCAGGGTAATTCTGCCTGGACATAAAAAAGCAAGAGGTCAGACTTAGGAAGGGCTGGCTGGAGACATTTATGAAGACTTAAAAAAAATGATTGTTATTCATTTTTACCAAAGAGTTTTAATTGTGTTAAAGGATAAGATGAGCAAAATGACTGTTTAGTGACATGCAGTCTCCAAGTTTGACCTGTGTGTCATGAATCGATTGCGTCGTATAAGCCCGGCGGACTGATGAGGAGGCGGAGCCAAAAGTAAACGCTGTCTCCAGCCGCTGATGCTGCAGTATAATGTCCTAGACGCTTCCCCCGTCAAAGAAGGATCACGCTAGCTTCAGCTGCCGCACTGCGGGTTGAATTTCTCAACAAGGAATCCACGTTATTCAAGTGTCTTTTGTTGTGTGAGGACTGAATAACTAGCCTTAGTTTATATATATATATCAGTTTCAATTAAGTTGTCATCCTGAAGATCTCCACATACTGGCCGATGCACTGAGTACTTAAATAAGCACAACAGAAGTGTGATTTCTTATTCAAGGTGAACTCTCGATCCACCCTGGAGGAGACTGTCATAATGACCCTGCATCAGGCATCTGCAAAGGGCAGAGGCAGAGAATGTGGGAGGGAGAGAGAGAGAGAGGAAGAAAGAGGGAGAGCAAGTGAGAGAAAGAAAGAAAGAAAGAGAGGGCGAGAGAGGGAGAGAAAGAGAGAGAGGGAGAGAAACAGAAATGGGAGATAGAGGTAGAATTCTCCAGTGCTCTGTGCCTGCCACACAGGTCTTTGTGCCCTGGCCTGCCATTAGCCCCCAGGCTGAATAAAAGCCCAGTTCATGAACTTAACCTCCTATTCACTGCACAAGCAGCATGACCTTCCCAATCTTGCCTCCACCGAGGATTTCAAAGAAGGACGTTTTCTCAAGAGGAGGCACAGTGGCTCGGGGGGGCTTGAATCTGGCACCAGCTGTGTGTGAGAGGCATCTGCATGTTCTCCCTATGTTCAGGTCCAGAGTTGTGCTGCACAGGTGGATCATTGACTCACAGCTGCCTCTGGCACGTGAATGCACTCTATACAGGGCGATAAGCAATCATTGAAAAACAGATGTTGTTGTCGACTTTATTGGAAGCATTCTCTTCCTTTTTTACATCGAGGTGGCCGTTGTTTCAAATCCACGCCCGCTTTCCATTCTCCCTCTCCCCGCTCCTCATATTTAAGCTCTTGCCTGCCCTCTGGATCCCATCGTTCTTGCCGTAGCAGCAAGAAGTGACCCAAACCTGCTCATACGTCAAGCGCTCCAAGGTCATTGGCCGGTCATCCTCGCTGACTGGCTGACCCCAGCGAATTAAAAAAAAAAAAAAAAAGCTTGTTACTAGCCAATCCGGTCAATTAAATTTCCACATAAGGCTGTGCCTTCCCCTCAGGTCATCTTCAGCTCCGTGGTTGGAGGGTGTCATCTACATGGCATGATGGAAGAGGCTTTTACTACCTATTTAGAACGAAGCTGTCCACACCACACTCTAATTACCCACTCTCTAATGGCAGCTGACCAGTATAATTTCTTTTTGTTTGTTGACCTAGTTGAGCCCTAAGAAAGATGGATTGGGGGCAGGAGGGATGCACATACGAGGAGGAAAAAAAAATACACACTTATTCTATTTGTAGGGTCATACTTCAGATTATGTATGCTTACCCTTATGAAAGCTCTGGCAGATCACAGCATGTTAATACCTTTGTCCGTGGCCTTCGGCGATCGCAGATCACAGGCAGCCATTAATCATAATATTTAGTAAACTGGAGAATGAGCATGAAAAGCAAACACAGACCTCTACAAACGGCGCTGCATTTATCCCTTAAATATGTCTCTTCCAAAAATGTAAACAAATCATTTTCAGACTCTGACACATTAATGTCCAGCAGCCAGAGCTAGTTCCTTTGATCTGAGCTGATTTCACTTACTAATTCATTTGGAAACATGGGTTTGAGCATCGCCAGGAATAGTGTCCGTGAATTCGGCTCTCCCACCTCCGTTTGCCGCTTCGGCCGGTATCAGTCCCTCGCAGGGTTTTTGTGCCTCAGCCGGTTCACACATAATTCAGGCCCGCTGTCTTTACGGGCAGCTCATAAATAAATCTCCTATCATCCGATAATGTCAGGGTAATGTTTAGTCAATAAACCCCGCTGTCATTTTTACCTCCTTCCTTTAATTCATTGGAGCAGCGTTTTTTTTTCCTTTATTTTTTTTTTTTTTTGAAGTGGGGGTTACGTGGAAGTGAGGATGGGCGAGAATATACGGCCTGGGTCTGCGCGTGTTCGTCAGAGATAGCACGCGCACAAAAGGCCGCGCGGGAGCACACCTCTGAGCGCGTCTGCGTGACTGATCGACCACGGCACAAAACGACACGTCGGGGCAGTTTAAAGACTGCAGCGATGTTGTTTAAAAAGGAAAAAAGGTGGGTAATCAATTAATCTGGAAGCGCTTCCTGATCACCGGGCCGAGACCTCGGCGAACCGGCAGACGGACACCCAGGGTCTTTGTTCTGCATTCTCTGCGTACCCTGGACACGTGATTCAGCTGAATGGGCGCCCGTTCATTTATCTCTTATTGTCTGGGCGAGACGAACTGCCGCATTCATCACACATGCAACCTTATCAAACGTGCAATTAATAGTCACCTTGAAATCTGTTGTGAATTAAGAGTGTCAAGTAGATATCTGGGGAAAAATATGGGCCAACGGACAAATATACATAAATATATAGGCCAAGTCTCATGGTCTATATTTATGAAAGCCACACTTCGTTGGCACCTTATCCATAGGCGCAGATGCAGTGATGGTTTAATCTGATATTTTATGGTAAACAGATATAATTTATATAATATTATGTGTGTGTGGGTACACACAGACAAAATTTTCCAATCATGAAGGAATACATACAGGGGGTGTATATGCGTGTGCATATGTAACTCTCAGTTTGGTCAATAAAAGTCACTCAATTTTAGCTGTTTTTTAAGTTAATTACTTTCACTTTCCTTTATAGATAAAATAGCAGCTCAAACTAGCTCAATGGCCACTTTATTAGGTACACCTAGTTGGTGCCAGGTAGAACCTACTTTTTCCTCTAGAACTACTCCAAGGGTATGTTGTATGTTGAAGCCATTCTGCACACTACTGTTCTTCTGAGGTGATAGTTCTATACTTGTGGCCTTCCTGTTAGATTTAATGAATCTGGCCATTCCCCCCTGACCTCTCATTAACAAGGTGTTATTGTACCATCCATCCATCTTCTAACCACTTACCCTGGTCATGTTCATAAGGGGAGGGGGGCTTGAGTCAGGCAGCATAGGACAAAAGGCTGGGCTACACCCCAAACAGGATGGCAGTCCATCACAGGGCACCTCCATGCACACACTCACGCACGCAATCACACACTATGGGCAATACAGAGATGCCAATTAGCTTAACTGGATGTCTTTGATATGTGGGAGAAAGCAGAGTCCCCCGAGGTAAACCACGTAACATGGGGAGGACATGCAGGCTCCGCCCACACAGACCTGAGGCAGGACTCGAACCCCCAGCCTTTGGAGGTGTGAGGAAACAGTCCCACCCTGCTGGCCATGGTCTGGAAACAGCAGCACTGCAGCGTGTCAGATGTCTGAACCAACACATCTGGCCCCCACAGTCACATTCAAAATCATTTATATCAAAAAGAAACTGAAGCTCTCATCTCGGTGTGTATCCTGGACGTGTGGAATTCAGCCATACGCTGGGCAGGAGTAGGGAGTGCATGTTAACAAGCAGGTGCACATTAGTACCTGAGCCAGTGAGTGTGTGCTTCGTGAAGCGTCACGCCTACTGCACCTCAGCGAGAAGCGGCTCACTGAACACAAAGCAGATGAATGAGAATGAGCGTGTACAGCTGTCTGGAGGAGAGATGTCTCTGAGGATGACAGGTCCCCCAGCCGCCAGCAGAGGTGACACTCGTTTCACTCGGGGCTCCAGGTCACACGAGCAGGTCGCGCCGTCGCTAAAGCGGAGCGTAATCGCTCTCCTTGGCGAAAATAAGGCAGCTTCACTCTAGCGACAGAGAAGTGCTGAGCAACACTAGGGCCCCAAAAGAGGTTAAAAGAGGCCAGTTAAATAGACAGACTCACACAGCATGCAGATTTTGAAATAATAATTGTGAAGAATAATTGAAAATTTAGTTAGTAGCAATGCAGGTCATGAACTATGACATTATAGTAATAACCACTGGTACAGAAAAGGCCCTCTCTGTCTGAACCTGATTATTGAGCTAGTGTTGAGAAATTAAATATAAATTATTTAGACTATATGCCATGCAAAGGGATTAGGTACACACATCAATCATGTACTGAGGCAGAAATTAAAATCCATGCCCGAAACCTGAAATGTGCCACTTTTTTTTTTCCAGGAAAATGGTGCAAAAATATACAATTTAACAGCACCAGATGGGAACTCTGGAAATCAGGCAGATATGTGAGGACGAGGATGACAGGGAATGGAAGGGGGTTGGTTTGGGTGGCTTGTTTCCATGGTAAATGATCCCTGCAGTGTGACGAAAACAGTGCATTCGGGAGCTGGCGGTGACACTCAGGAAAATACCAATGAACAGACTGCCAGGTGAAAAAAAACCAGGAGGTGATCAGTACAATTCACAGCTCAAAAATACCATAATTTACCTGCTTCCCGGAGCCCCATTTGTATTCATGCCGGATCCAGCGCCGTACCGCAGTTTTTATTAATGAATCCCCAAAACGCCTTTAGAAGGTACATCATTACCTCCCTTACATTTTTATCTCCTAATGAGAAAACGTTTTAAAAACAACCCAAAAGATTCATTTTCCTAAGCTTGTTCGCATTAAAATATTTCTTAGCATGACCGTTACGTTTCGTCGCATTTTTCTCCAGATTTTTGCCTCCAGGTATTTCCTCATTTAGCTTTTTTTTTTTTGTTACCCTGAATAAAAATATTGTAAGTTAATGAGTTTTCATTACCAGAAAACAAATCCGAGGAAATCATGTTTTTATAAAGGAAAGTGTGTAACCGTTCGTGGAGGGTTTTTCCCAGGTTGCGATCAAAAGGAGCGACTGGCGAACACAAAGAGACAGATCTGCCCAAATGCGTATGGAAGGGGGGGTGCAATGCAGAATATTGGCCCTACCTTAAGCACCTCTCTGTTCCCTGATGTCATGGGGACCCTTCACAATAATAAAGAGCAATAATACCAGGTCTGTACCATCCAGCTCCCAAGCCTCCACAGAGGAACTGCTTGCACCATCATTTAT
>JAODJU010000088.1:1535168-1555761 GCA_026776725.1 Gnathonemus echidnorhynchus
TCTTTATGATTTTATTGCCGCAATACAGTCTGCTTGAGTGTCCTGGGCCTCGCAATTTCAAAGCGTTCCGGGCATCACGCCTCCCTGGAATGAGAAGCTGGCTCCATGATCAGCTCCATCCCTTGGCTGCTGTCCTGCACATTTAATCCGCCGGCTTCTTGAAGTCTTATCGCTTATCTTTTCACTTTCATACTCTCTGATGTATCACCACCCCCCCCGGTTACCTTCCCATATCTGCTCTCCATATGTACATCTGGATACCCTCTTTCCCCTCTCTGACCCACTCTCTCTTCTTTTTTAGCGCATCTTGTCGAACCCTTGCCTTCCTCCCTCCCTCCCTCCCTCTCACTCTCCCTTTCTCATTCTCTCCCTCTCTCGCTCCTAGGCTCCTGGCTCTGATGAAACACTTTCCCCTGCCGTTGAACTCCGCTGATAATCCAGGGGAAGCAGTAAAAGACCATTGATCAGTGTCTCTGGCAGCCCATGAAGGCTGCTGCAGTCTGAAAACCTCAGCTCTGCGTAAACGTGTGGCCGTGTGTGTGTGTGTGTGTGTGTGTATATACACCCTGACTGTTTGTTTGGGTACGTCACTGTCTCTTCCCTGCTCCAGCCGCTTGGCCCACCACCAGCCCTGACCTCAGCTGCCCATTCACGCTCCTCCACAGCCTCCCGTCGCCATGCAAATACCTGTGATCACGTGCAGACGCTGGATTCTCCAGGCATTCTAAGCCAATGAATATATGACTCAGCTTGTCAAAAAAAAAAACAACTGGAACAGACAGGCACAGTCAGCAGGTATCTGGGTGAGGTTATTGGGGTTGAATGGTTGGCTTCAGTGTCTGAAACTCCCTCACTTCTGGGCTCTCATGGGTGCGGTTCGTCCTATCAAGACGCCCCGATGATCAATCGGAAGAGCAAGGCCCTCCAGGTCTTTTCCAGCTCGTTTTAAAGCTGGAACCTTGTTGTCCCACTGGCCAAGGACAACATCTACACCCTAGAGAGGAGAAGCCATGACCTCCCCATCCTGATAACACGAAAAGCTACACGGCCACAGAAGAAGCGCAAATAAACAGTCGACAAAAAAGAAAAAAAAAAAAGCGTAATGAATGATTTAAGTGACATGTTCAGCTTTTCGCCTAAGGTTGTCCACCGTATAAAAACAAGCATTGTAGACACTCTCTGCCTTGGGGGGGTGGGGGGGCACATGCAGCTTTCCTATGACACATAGCACGTCATAACAGTGACAGATTTCCTGCCCATGGTGCTCTGAGTATATCTCCAGTTAGCACACTGGGGCTTCTTGCATATTAACTGCATGGGAAACAACTTGCTACCAGCAACCTGTTGAGTGGCCCGTATGGGATAAATGACCTCATATACTTTTCATTTCATAGGTGTGTGCGCCCACAGTCATCGTGCTTATTAATTTCCCGTTTATGGTTCATTATTAAAAGCCATCGCCTGTATAGCCTCTTTTGTGTTCAGTTTCCAAATGGGACTCTGTAATAAACCCCCACTGCGATACTGACTTTTTGTTCCCATCCTAAATATGCTGGGATACATTTTTCTGGGGACTCAAAGATAATCGCGGTGTGGATATGTGAGGTGGCACTGAGGGAGATCAGGGATGTTTTGCGGGGCTTTGCCACAAGGCCGAACTGCCACGCCGTCGCTGGGTATAAGCACTCATCTCTCTCTGCCTGGTTAACCAAAAGCAGATTGATTCATTAAGAGAATCACATGAGTTTCCTGTTAACATACATTATTACACAAAGTAGCCATTGCAATTATTGCTGCTGTAAGGATTAAGTCTTTCAATGCGACATTGTAACAGCATTCCCTAAGCCAGGGGAAGTGAGGCTGCATGCAACCTGAATTAAGGACCATTTGGACTGACTGCCGAGGGCTCGGTGTGACTCACATTCCTGCATCTGGGGGAATGTCAGATGTGGTCTGCCCTCCATTCCAATCTACTTTGTATTCCCATTGAACTGGGTTTTTAATGGGCATAAATTTTCCTGCCTGTGTCATATTAATAGTTAGACTGACTACTGCAGAAAACTTGTAATCTTTCTTTTGCCTGCCAATTGTAATACTGGAATATGTATCTATAGGTACAATGGTCACAATGGAAGAGGCTGGAAGGAGGATGGGTGCAGATGTTTGGAAGAACAGTAGGAGAGAAACTTTTTTGTGGGAAGCTGGTTTGGGATACATGGCAATATTGGACCAGGAGCTATTAAAATTTAAAGTCCACTTTTTCCAAAAGTGGTCGACAGGAGTCTCTTCCTTGTAAGAGTGAGGGGGCAGGACGTTTTTCAATGGCATATCGTGCATACAGGTATGCGCCATCAGAGATAAAATGCAATATGGCTCAATGTCTCCCCCTGCTGTTCATCATTGACACCTGTTAAAAACACACACACTTTCACCCAGGACTCCATTTCTTGCATTACACTGGCCATCTAAATAATATTATAAAATGTTTTTTTCCCACATCCATCTGACCCAAATATCTCGATTCATCTCCTAGGTCCCGAGCCTCTTCTTGTCCTGGTATTCCAAGTGCATTATGCGTAGGAATTCAGCCAAAGAATTATCCGGCTGATCTTTGGAATGGATGTGTTCAAGGTGCGAGGGCAGTTGGACAGTACAGATGGGGCGCGGTGTAAAACGACCTTGCACATGTACATGAAAGAACACTATATGTGCATATAAACAGATACTGCACATGCATATGAAAGGAGAGTGAAACTGTACATGAACACGAAAGGACACCTCACGTGCAAATACACTGCACACGTTTCGTGTTTTCAAGTTCCTGTCGTCTCGTGTCATTCAAAGGAACGTCTGGACTACCTCCCACCCCCATCATCAAGGGTTGGTGAGACCGGGGCCGCAGGTTATTCACAGGAAAAGGGTGATTTACATCACACCCCTGCGGGGGGGGGGGTTGGCACAGAGTAGAGGGGACAATGAAGATAAAAGAGGGGTTGATCGGAGAAAGACAAAAATACAGGATGCAGAGGAAAGGAGGTGAGCAAAAAAAAAAAAAAAAGAAAGAAAAATGTAAAGTGGGATTAATGGGAGAAAACCCCTGGAATGTTCTGGTATTCGTACATACACAGACATTTTCACCCACTCCTTCTGTCTCTCCCACACACATTCGCTCGTTGTCCACAATGGGCAGAGCCGCGCCATTAATTTGACAGGGGAAGCACTCGGATTAAGGTTTCTGAGATTCACCTACGTCAAACCCCGTCTAGCTCCACTGGTGCCTCGAGATGTCCACGCGGCGCCTAGGAGCAGTAATGCATCTACCTCCGGCCGGATGGAAGACTGCCAAGTATGTCTGCCGTATTAATGCCCTCTGCATACTTTTCATGGACTTAACCCTGAATCAGAAGAGTTTCACAGAGATCGGGGCACGGTCGGTCATTGCTGTGCTGAGACAGGACCCACCCTGGCCGTGTAGTTTCGACTGCGTCGGTCAGGGCAGAACGACGAACCCCAACAATCCAAGCAGCAGACTCACGACATAAGGAAACGATAGCGCCCTCTGGAGGTACAAAAAACAAGGGACATATTTTGAGACGAATGAGATAAAATAGTATAATTCTTTACTAAATAAACCGCCGCGTTTTGCCCTTGAACGGGGGAACTTAAATTGACAGCAACTGAAACAGGAGAAAAAACAGGTGAACTTAATGCAAAAAAGATTGATTTGGTACTTTATGTTTTAGTGAAACACACCATAGCAGTATGCATAACAGCATAATTTATTGCTAAATTAGCGTTTTACTAGAGTGGAAATAGATGATGATTCAGAGGGCTTTGGATGATGTGTTTTCAGTGGACTAGTCTAGAGAGGTAGCGATGTTGTAACTGGGCTTATCAAATAGCTCATATATGACGTGAGACTCTGTTTGTATAACCCCCCCCCCCCCCCCCCGACTATATCCTCACATACACGGCTTTATTTACACTGATTTATTAGGAACTAAGTGGTTTAAACCCCCACGCCTCACTCCAACACCTAAACACCTGACAGTCGACTCATAAATAAAGATACCCAAAATTATAATCTACATCATTGCTATCACTTAAAGTAAAATGCAAGAGTTGTGGACAGTATATCACCTGGGACAGATGAAAGCGAGAGAGGGAGGCAGCGTGACTCACAACAGACTCGCGAGTGGGATTCCCGTCCACAGCCGCGGGCTACGAAAACCGGACCCGTATATCCAGACTGTACGCTTCTGCTGAGCACTACTATCACTGAATCCTTTTTGCTTTTCTCCTCCACTTTCCCTCTTTACTAAATCTTTTCTCCCCCTGCTGAATTTTACCTCGACGCAGAGATACCTCTCTTAAAGGAAACCCCAAGGTCACCTGAGATCAGATGACGTTGTGGCAAATCTGTGAATGAGGGTGTGTGGCGGCGAAACGGCTTCATTGTTTCACTCATCCTGCATGGTCGAAAATTATGTACTAAAAAAATATAGATTGTCATAAATCATGACTGGCGTGATCGAAAGGATTTTGTACTTTATTTGTTCTAAAGCAGAAACTGAGATGATTGTGCTTCTTGCGTATATAAAAATAATTATATCTGCACAAGGATTATTATTGTCGTTATTTTTGTTTTTGTTGTTGTTTAATAGAGAGAATACTCATTTAAAAGAGCTCTTGTTGCAGTGTAAATACATTAGATAGCAAAATACACGTCACGCGCAGCATGGGGGAGATCCTGACGGATTTCAATTAGTTTAACAATGATAAATGGACAGTATAAATAATGATACATTCATTAAAGTGACACATCAGCTCGTTCGCGCCCAGAGTAGGAAGTCCAATATTTATATTTGTTTTCAACCGCCTTTTTTTATTTCTTCCGTCCATTTCCACGGCGGCGCGAGGTGAATCTGCGCTTTGATGGGATTACAGAAGAGCAGCAAGGAGTTTGACTGATGAGTCCTGCTTCGCCCTGGGGCTTAGAGCCGATATGTGGGGGCGAGGTGGCGCCAGGACAGGTGCTTACGCTGACTCCACTTCAGAGGACACACCCATCCTCCCGCTCACACACAAAGCGCGAAAAAAGAAAAGTAACATAAATCATAAATGTGAACGAGGGCTGGTAGCTGGATTTGGGCTGATGGAATGAAATATGTCATTTCTATACTTGGCAGAAAAGATCGGGACTTCTTTTCATACGTGCCGTAACAGCTGCCTGCTGGTGAGTTACACATCGACACATCCAGAATATGTGATTACTGTGCAGGAAATGGATGTACAGGATGTATCGCAATCCGTAGTGAAATAATAAATCATCGCATATTTTATTTGCTTATTTCAATACGGGGACATTTGTGGACATTTGCACAGTCTGTGGAGCCACAAATATAAATCTTTCACATTTTAAGCTAGCAATACATGTAACTCTACTCCAAATACAGACGTTTGGATCTTTTAAAATAGTTTATTACTGACCTCAAATAGATATTTAAGAAAATAGTGCAGGCCTGGCACGATGTCGTCCTCCTGTGGTCATTACGTAGATCGCAGCTGAGGGGTCCCGCCCAGTGCATATTGTGAGCGTACTGTACTAACGTAAAATCCAATGGAAACAACGACTCTGCTTCATGCTTTAAACGGTGGACGACTTGATGCAATTTAATCTTTTTCACACGATGCATAAATAAACGACGCGATGTAAGGTGCTTGATTTACGTTAATTTAAAGGGTATAAATAAGCCGACCTTACTTTGATTGGCCTACTGTTCTGCGCAGGTGTTGTGAGTTCATTTGGTCAGTTCTAAGATGTAGAGAAAAAGTTTGTTATTCTGTAATCACGATTTCTTTCAAACAAATAAAGATCACTGGTGAGTCTGAACCGTCACTTGGACGTGGAGACGACATAGATGTTGCGTTTGGTCAGCAAATGCTGTCACACATGATGCGCAGATTATCGCCAGACCTTTCTAATCAAAGTCAATACATTTTTAAATATGTGAGCTTTCTTGTTTCTAATTCTTCAGAAATATCAAGGTAGTAGAAAACTTAAGATTGTGCCCGTTTTGGGGGGCTGTTCTGTGGGCTGGTTCTGTTATGTCTGATGTAATTCCAGTGTCGGTCGCTAGAGGGAACAGTGCTTGTTTACCCTTAATAGCCTTGTCATGTAACAGGGACGATAAAAAGGATGGTTAATGCTGTTAACGCTGCACATGTGCTTAGTTTAAAAAGTAAGGCATAAAGATGTTTATGGTAGAATAATCAGAAAGTAACGGAAAAGGGAAGCAGGAGTTTGCTGGCTTAGAAAGCCAGGGTACTGTAAAAGCATTAAGGCCGGCATGCAGCGCGAGGCAGGACCGGGGCCCAGGCCTGCAGGGTGTCCTGGAATGTGCCTCCCTGCTCCCACAATTGCTGGCCTGAGAGGGGCCTTATTCACAGCCACCTGGATTTATTCGGAGGAATGAGGAGGAGCAGGTGCTGGAAACTCAAGACGTGGCGAGTCAGTAGCTGGCTGGGCAGCCTGGGTGGAACGACGGCCGTTTCCTACCCGCCCCCCCCCGCCCACTGCCCAGGGGCGCCCACAGCCCAGGGGCTGGGCTGATCGCAAACAGATGGGCCGCTTGGCGGACCGCTGGCCTCTCTGGCCCTTCCTGTCACCCAGACGATGCAGCTGACTTGCATTTTCACATAATTGAAGAGGAAGCCCGTTCCAGGCTCTCATTAGGAGTTTTAAGTGACACCATAACGCATTTGCGTCCATCAGAATTAGGCCTGACGGCGTGTGAGCCGTGACCCTACTTACCTAACGCCACTCGCGGGTTAAGGACTCCATCACCAACGGCGCCACAGCCATTTAATTTCTGCATTTATACCAAAAAGAGGAACAGGAGAAGAACGGACAGGTACACGGAGAGGACGGCGTATTTAACGCATGCCCTGTTTCGCTGGCTACAGCAGCTTCAACACCCACGATTCCGACCCGGTGCCGTTCACACTGCATGGCGAGAAGCGGCTTGCTCACAAAAAGGGCCCGGAGCACGAGCGGCTCAGCTCAGCTTTCTTTCATTACCCTGAAATCCGCCCCCACCTCCAGCCCCGTGGCTTTATTCAGAGATAAATCGGTGATGCGTGGGCCCTAGTGAATCACAGCAGGCCGCTTTCATGCCCGATTCCTGGGTTTGCATGCCGGCTCTCCCCAATCAGCCCCCTCCCTTTAAACTCCATCAGCGCTTCCAGAGCTGGCTAAAGAGAAGCAGGTGGCGACGCGACGCCGCCCTGAAGGTCGTAAGTGGAAACACACACCACATCTTTCCGCTCCGGCTCGCTCCCGCTCCCGCTCGCTCCGCTCCCGCTCCTGTACAGCCGGCCATGCCACGTTAGAGCCACGTGGGTAATCTTGGCATATTGATTACACGTGGCCAGTCGGGGGTGAGCGGCCCATGAGCCAAACCCGGGAATGCAGGGACGCGTCTTCAGACCGGGGACAGGCCAGGATGCAGGCCGGCGATGCTCATGCGTGCGACATGCTGTGGTCGGGTTCATGGGGCGGACAGAGGGAGGGGGCGTGGGGCTTCATGGAGACCATCTGCTATGTATGCAGTTTTTATACCCCTCCTCAGGCCCCCCCCCGACAGGCCCCACAAATGCCTTTCTTGGAGGTAACGGGGCAGATGGCGGTTTGGGGAGGGGCTCAAATCTACGCCGTGCGATGGGCCGCCCACACCCGTGTGTGGGGGGGGGGGGATTACCCCACGGGCCTGTTGTGGATCACCGGAAACCCGCACAGAGCTGGATGAGCAGTGCCGGTGCCGGGGCGGGGGCGGGGGCGGGGGGCCGGGTAGCCAGTCTGTTGGTTTATACAGGACTTCAGAGGTCATACCAGTATTCACTCACTCTGAATGTAGGATCAGATATTATAGGCAATTATATTCCTCCCAAAAGGCACAAACACACAAGAGAAAAAAACACAGAGGTACAAAAATCTATCCTTTTACTGTCCTTTAGCTGTTTTTTTCTACATCCCTGAAGACAATTCCCATTCAGAATGATTACGACCCAGTTACAGCATATATAATATCAATATAAAATGTTCTCATCACATTTCTCCCGGTCTGTTCTCAGGCCATTTCATTACCGTTAGGCTGAGGAACTGAACACAGACAGTAAGCTGCAGGCGGCTGTCAGGAATTTATTTTTTGGGTGCCAACATTTAATGCTTTCTTTCTATTTTCTCTTTTGTATCACCATTCACGCAGAAACGTGCAATTGCAAGCCATCAGCACAGTCCACATAAGCTTTAACCTGGCTTCATGTTATGTGCCACATGACTAAAATCGGGGGAAAGAAAGGCAAAAAGTCTTTGGTTAGCATCGATAATAACGGCGCTAACCATGGCGACAAAACTGCACGATGCCTGCAGCCCAATCTTCTCATGATTCTTTATTGCTCCACGCAGTGACCAGACTCACACCTGTTCGTACTAATCGCAGATCTGCGGGTCACGTGACCTGGGCACTGGCCGGCAGCTGTTCCATGCAGGACGCCACAACGGTTCACACTCCGGATCTGCTCATTTGCTTACAGAAAAAGCTGGGAGAGACACCCTCATGCATCAGAGAGAAGATCTTATGCCATTTACCACGGAGAGATTCCGGCAAAATGCACTGTATCCCGCAAAGGAATTTTTCAGTACCATAATAAAACGATTCACACTGTTTTGGGGTAAATACTGCAAAACGATAAATGTGCACAGGGGTGTATGTAGAAATTCTGACCCCCCCCCCCCCCCACTCAGTTGTATGTATGATATTATGTATCCATGGGCCCCTGTAAAGTGCTGGGCCCCCTGAATCTGCCAGGGTAACCATGCCCCTCCGACGCCCCCTACATGTGAATAATAGCACTGCAGCTTATTTTTATGGGAAGAGAACAAATGAATATGGCTGAAAATATGGCTAAAATATGTCAGCGTAAGCAATGTAACAGGATATGTTTTCACTACGTGTCCCTAAATATATTACCTGGATAACGGCGGGATCACGTACCGCATTCACTGAACTTGAGCGGATTCCCGGGGGTGTCGGTGCCGCCGGGTGGCGTGTTACTCTGGGGCTGCGGCACTGAGGCTGGGTGGAGGCCTGCCAAGACGGGGGCCTGCTGGCCAGCCAGGGCTTGTTCTCACGTCGACCTCAAATGGCGCTGGATTAGCACTTTTCACCAGCAACACTCCGGAAAGGAGATACCAGGCCAAGACTCCTGTACCGTTACAAAATGGAATTCCTGCAAAAGTGCTACGTCGTAAAACCTCCAGCCTGGAAGGGGCTGATAAGCCAGTGCCCTTGTGCTAACTGGGCCCAAGCCCAACTGGGCACAGAGTCTGGCTTCATCCAGCTAATATGCCCCACAGAGTGCTACGCGGCCTCAGGGAACCCGATATACGCGCCTGACACACATGCTAAATCTATTTCCCACCATAACCAGTGACCCCTCCGGGTGACCCCTCTGTACCACTCACTTTACAACAGGACCTTGCTGGAATTACAGTCCAGCCGGGCCCCACCCCTCTCCTCCGCAGCCAAGCCCGAGATGCATTTGCTAACCCTGATTTATATCCAGATTACCTATTTCAGTCAGAGTAACTTAGGGTTTACAAATGTGCATCCAGACGGCCCAGAGTTCGGGGCTTTAATTGCTGCTTGACTGCTCAGCCGATCCATAGTTGGGACCAGGTTGTAGGGCTGTAATTTAGAAGCCCAGGCAACCCATTTGGATCAATCAAGCATTAGACTTTAATCGGATTGTACCTTCAGCTCTAAATTAATTGCAATTAATTCAGGAGCCTGGTTTTACCTCAGCAGCCTGCCGTGAAAGGATCGGGTCGCGCTAATTGCATTTCGCCTCATTTTGGTAGAGAAGCGAAGACTATTTGCACGACCGAATTGGATTAGATCCACTCCAGCGAAGCAGCAGACGTCCAAGAAAACGGATGGAAAGGACACGCGTGGAGATCCGTCGACGGCCCGCAGAAGTCATCTTACCTCCCCGCTGCACCGGCACGTCCAAAAGCGACAGTAAAAGTGCGCAGTTAAATGATTTAAAGCAGGTTTTCTCATTGCCCAACATTTGCAAGGGAATGACAAGACTTTCTTTGGCACTGAGTGTGCCGATTACTTCCTACCAGGTCTTTAGATTTAGGGCATATAAAATTAACACCTAATGCACGATATTTTCCATATGCTTTGCATGGCAAGAGATCATTTCATATTCCAGTGCTTTTCCTCATCACTCTTTCAGCCAAAAGCATTACATATAGCCTAGTGAGAGATCGTGAAAACAACCTTCTCTCAGCACTGATAAATAAAATCAAACGAGAAACTGCTCATTACATGACAACATGGTCCGTGTGTTTTTGATGAACAAACAACAGATTGACATGACACATTCTTGGAATTACTGTCAGCTTACTTATCAAAATAGTACCGTACACGTGGAAGCCAGGCCAGCATTTTCTGCCTAGTGAGTATTAAAAAAAAAACACACTGCTGAACTTATTCAGAATTTATTTCTAAAAAGTTATGGAATACGCACCATCCCTCTGGGGTGTCCTGGAAAAGGATTCTGGCTCTCTAACCATAACCCTCTCTGTGACTCTGCACTAGATAAGTTATGGAAAATGGACAAACAAGAGCAAAACAAAAAACAACTATTCTTATAAGTTAACACACAGCACTTCTAATTTTACAGACTTGAACCTCAGCAGTAGCGTGATCATTACTTAGCCAGATACCAGAAGTGAGTATGAACAATGTCAATGAACAAGTAACATCTATTTAAACCTAGTTAATGGCACATGCATAACACCTTTTTAAACTCTTCAAGTGTGGCTACTTACAAATAAAATCAGCAGAAATAACAGTGAAATACACATTTATAAATTTCCACATGGTGCGTGTGGCTCAGCGACCCCACCTCTGTGTCTGTGATCTGAAGGGCGGCAGCTTAAGCCCCAGCCACAGAAGAATAGTCACATGTCTGTGGGCCCTTGAGCGAGGTCCCCGACCGCGAGCTCCAGGGGAGGGGTGCCGCACATTGGCTGTCCCTGCACTGTTACCCCCCCAAGCTTCGCAGAGCTAAATGTGTTTGGCCAGAAGAAGCATCCCAATGTACCTGTGCAAACAGGAAACAAACATTGTTTGTTTCTCAAATTTTTATGCAGAAAAGCTAATTCTCCAAAAAAGTCACGATTTTAGTTTTCTAATTTGAAACTACTACAAAGGTATTAAATTCGTTACTTTATGCTAGAAGAGCACAGTAATTTGAGTTTCTTTTTAAATTTTTAATTCTTTTTTAAATTTTAATTTTAAAACGTATTTTTATAAGTACAATTGTTACATAATTCATTAATAAGCATAAATAAGTAGACAAGGATATAGTGTGACTGTATAAATCATGCCTTCATTGTCTTCTTAAAGCTGGTTTGGCAGGGAGCCTCAGAGTCAGTCAGGACACCTATTTTTCATCTTCCCAGGATAATTACATAGCAGGTTCAGCAACACACAGTGAAGAGCCAAGGTGAAGCTCAGCAGGTCCTTCAAGATACCAGAGTTGGGATGTTCAGGCCACAGGCCCTGACAGCTGAGACAGTAATAAGCGAGACGCGTGATACACACACCCTAATCCAGGCCCAAAAACAGACAGGCCTTGTTCAGGTGCCGGTGTTCCAACATGCACTAAATATACCCTTCCATCTCTCAGCAGCCCGCTGATGGATTTCCGCTGGCCTGTTTGTGGTATCTAGTTAGAGGCCAAAGCTCACATCCATCAGCTGGAAATGAAGGTTTCTTCTCCGGGAAAAAAAAAAACCTCACTGTAAAGTTTCTCAGGAGACAGAACACTCAGGTGACACTCGTGGTGATTTTTCAAATAAAGCCGAATTTTTAAGAGGAGCAGACAAATGGGGGGGGGGGGATGGAGAAGGAGCTGCATTGATGCTGGGGAGTTTTCATTTTTTTCTCTCCAGAGGAGCAGTTAGTTCCGTAGATGGACAAGCTGTATGGGAGACAAAAGGGGTGGGGTGGGGGGGCAGAAGGTGGGAGCAGACGTGTATGAGTCATGTGATTCATTTGGGGGCTCAGTGGGGGCCCTGTCAGAAGGTGGTTAATCCCAGTTTGTCTAAAGAAGAGCACCAGATAGGCACAGAGACAGAAAGCCTGGAAGCAGCTGTGGGGAAGGAGATCCACAGAAAATATCCATCCCATTCGTGCGTTTCCAGCAGCCACGAATCCGGTCCGCATCGCAGAAGTACAGGGACGAAACTCACGACGGACCTCAGAGAAACCTCTATAAAAACATGGGCGAAAAGACACGACAGAGCTCAAATTACAATTTATATTGCATGTCAGCACGCTGGTGATAGAAAAAGGCGCAGTGTGGTTACGTGCATTTTATTTCCGTTTAATATCACGACTTCCTATAACACCTGCAGGCACCTGACTGGTCCTTAGCGGTGTTAATACTGCCTTTCATGCTGCTTGGCTAAATTCTGCCCTCTGCTGGTCAAACTGTAGAAGTGCTTTCTAGTATAATCTTATTCTCACACCTACCAAATATTCATTTCTATAACGTACAAATTTATTATTACACATACAATTTAATGGATATTTTTCATTCATGTTATGGAGTAAGGATACTCGCAATTGTGTTTAACAGTGCAATTATTAAAAAGTATAGTAATTCAGAAGCATTTGAGTCATAAATTTACATCCAGTCAGAAATGCATTCCTGTTTTTTAATTAACTTTTCGGGGATCATCGTTTTTGCTGGCTGCAGACTACAAAGCCCTTCAATTCAATACCAAACTCTTCAACCTATTGACCAGCAGTAACGGTATTTGCTTACGTTTCCGGGTTATTCCCCTATTGATTATTCCACTATTTACTGTGGAGTTTAGGACTTCCGCCCAGCTAATTAGGCTTCATGCACTTGCCACAGCTAGTACTGTAGACGATTCAAAGCGTCGGCGGACTAGATAGAGGACAGCACTGTCCCGGTTTTTATGCGCCAGTATGACCAAATTGTGACATCGTCAGCGTTGTATTTTAAGAAATCTCTACATCAGTAAAATAGTCGGCGTGTACTATACTATGAGACTATAACAGTAGCTCAGCAAATAAGGCGACACATCTTATATTCTCGATATAGCCAGTAAATACTAAACCCAACCTTCTGTTTTCGATACAGTTTGGCAGACTTGCTCAAAAAGACCAGGTACAGTCTCCGTAGCTGTGATTTATTAAGTGCTTTTAATTGGATCAGTCTTTGATCCCTGCTTTTTCTATTTTTCTTCGGATTAATTTACGGCCCAATTACAACGTATGGACAAGTTCAGAATTATGGCAGGACACAAATTATCAGTCATTTGCTGGGAGATAGCATTGCGTAATTGAATATCAGTCCCAGATCAATATTTTGAAGCTGAAAAGGTTGTAACAGGCGTGACACCAATCTGGACTGAATAAATATGTTTGCGGTTAATGTCACGTTTCACGCAGAAGCCAGCATTCTCATCATTTTTAATATGCAAAAGCGGCCATATTGGGAGCATTGATGGTTAAATCCTTGAACCCACTTTTCCCTTATTCTTTTTTTTGAAGTGGGGCGGGGGGCATCATTCTTTCGACCATAATATCTTGCATGACAACTGAAATATAATTTTGACGGTTTTGTACTCCTAGTTTTGTTGTCTAAAATTCTGTAGACTACTTAGAAACAAAAACAATACAAAGGACATGTTTCCCATTCATATTTAAGAAATTCCATAAATATTTAAATAATTATCTATATAACATATAAATATTTAGCCTTCTGATTTACATCAGGCGTATATCAAAGCCCCTAAAGCTCCCATCTGGGCTTTACGGCCGTAGGAAATCTCCAAGGCTGGGGTATTTGAAAAACACACGGTAACAGGCAGCATTAGTCTCAGGTTACGATCGGCACGGCGCGGCCAGACGGACGGCGAGCGCCGGGTGACCCGCCGAGGGGCCCGGCTCGCCCGCTGCCATCATCCAGCCTTTACTTCCATCCCGTAAAAATGGTCCCAGCTTGAGGAGAGCTAGCATTAACATTTGCATTTTATAGCAGTCGCGGAGATTTAAAGCGAGGGATATATCAGCACTGAGCAGACAGAATTAGTTAACAATGCATTATCTACCTTTTATGGCATCTATAACTCCTTTCCTCGGCCAGAATGGGAATGGCGGTGGGGGTGAGCAGGCTAAACTTTGCACTCGCCTCTTCGTCAACAGCAGCCTTGATCGTGTCTTCCGTACTTAGCAAGGCTCCGGTGGACGAGACGGCTATTAAACTAGGCCCTGCATAAGACTCGAGTTTTTAAAATAAAAACTGTGCAGCGATTTTAACGATGGTCCTTGGCAATGCGGCACTATGTCTAGTATTCAAAGCCGTCTTTGTCCTTGGGAAACCTCTTGGTCGGCCCAAGGGTTAATTTCAATTGAATCGCCATATGTAAAGTAGATAAGTTTTACACGTGTAATTACATTAATCTTTAATACCCCTCACATTATTATTGTACAGAATATTCTTTAAACAACCTACACGTCTCCAGCAAAAAGGGGGCACTTCATAAATGATGCATTTAAAATTGCTTGAACAGGAAGGTTATTTATTGATTGTGATTTCTCCTTCAATGGAGCCTGCCTAACAAAATGCAGATTTCAGTGTTCAAAAGGAAATGGTTCGCCAATTAGCCTACCATTCAAAGGACCTTCCTCCTCCGTCCCCAGCTGTGCATGCATGGACCTCGGGCTTAAGTATAAGTACAGGTGGCTATTACAGAAACCCTTCAGAGTTTCAGCCAAAATCTCCTGCTCAGCGAGTCTAAGTGATCTCTGGAACTACCACCGAGCACCAGTCAGAAAAGAAAGCCATTCTTAAGTACATCATTCATCAGAATCATCATTAGATGGTTGGTGCTTCACCCAGGATTGACCCTCTAAAAAATCTGCTCCACCTTATAGTGCTTGAAGACCCTGAGGAGACCTACAGTGTACTGGTCAGCCACGTTTACAAAGTAACCACTCAAACCAGCACAGTGGCTTGGTGGGCTCTGCATAGAATCTGTAACTCCTCTTGTAGTTATGATGATGTTGGGTTTTAAAGCTGCTGTAGAAGTCGTTACATATCGCTACTCCGTTCTGACCCTTTATGTCACTGGTTAGCGCCCGAGCCTCTGCTGCCCTGGCCAAAGTCTCAGGGCTTCTGATGGGATTTACAAAAGTAAGGCAATGCAGCGTTATAGCTTTTCCCTGGCATCTGCAGGCTACAAGGCACAAGCTGAATTAGCAGTAAAAAGCCTGGAGAGCAGGAAAATGAGTGAACATACAAAGAAACCTTAATACACCCTGAAAGTTCATCTCTGTGTGCTTGTCGCATGAAGATCTATGTATCCTCACTGTCATTTTTGCACTCAGGAGCACAGTCCTGGTTATTGGTCGTCTCTTACTATGGTTCTCACCAGGGGCGTTTATACTGTAGCTATTGAAAAGATCAGGGGCTACGTCAAGTTTACCTGGGGCTTGACTTTTGTTTTTGAAGGAAGATTAGCATTGGGGCTAAAATGTGAGTGATCGGACCTAACGACAGCCATGGTTCTCACAGTTGTGTTCTCTCAAATGATCATTTCATTAGCAGATTTTAAAAGATGTTTCCTTTGTACGATATTCTATGTCAGGGGTGCTCAATCTTATCTGCAAAGGGCCGGTGTGTATGCAGGTTTTCGCTGCAACTCCCTAATTATATTACCAATTAGAGGACTGATTGGCTGAAGAGTCCTCACACCTGGGTTTGAACAGCTGACCTACAGGTTATCCCACAAACCTGCATACACATCGGCCCTTTACGGATAAGACTGGCCACCCCTGTTCTATGTCAATGACCCGCTACCCCAGTAAGAGCAGTCTATGTCAGTTTCCTCGATGCAGCAGTCTTCAGCTCTATATACGTGACACAGAAGTATCTATGCATCACTTCCTGTACTGGGAAAAAGAGTCTTAGGGAAAATTTACTGGCAATCTGACATTCCCTTAAGAGTTTTTTTTCCAGAGAGTTCCATCACCTCTGAGAGGAGCAAGTATGCAGAAAATCCCAGTGAAAGGTAACGGAAGGGAAGACTGAGACGGAGAACACAGGCCAGTTCTGCTTTTTCCTGGCCCGAGAGGACAGAGGTATTTTCAGGACATAGAATTGCATTTTGTGAGGGTGCACACCCACACTGTAAATTAGCAGCTGATAACACTGTAGGGAATTTGAGCAAGACCAAACTAGAAGGATTTTAACTCTGTTACCACAAGGGGCTTCAATGCTACAAGTGAAATATGGGAAGTTACAGGAGCCCAGGACACTGGACTTTTACTTTGTAGCAGCTTTCTGCAAAAAGGGGCGAGGTTTGCATTTTGGAACCCTAACCCCAACTCAGCTTTAAAAGTCCCATTTCAGCAGTACTGCTGCAGGCATTTTCGCATTCAGCACTTACGCTCCCCGTCCTTTCGTCTATTGTTTTGATGGATGGCTTTTGCGTGGTCTCCTTTTAAACATTTGCTATGGTACTTGAAGGCCACAGGCTGCACTGTAAATAAGCTTCACAGCAGACGTTATGTAGTACCATCTATCCAGGTCCAAGATCATCCAGGGAATCTCCCTCCCAGTCACACGAACAGTAACAGAACTGAGCTGTGTTCTTCCGTCCACAAACATGAGATTGAAACATATGCTCTGGTGCCAACTGCTAACATCAGTCATTCTGCCAGTTACAGAAAAAGAAATTTAATCAAAATTACTGTGAAAACATGCTTTCAGGATATAAAATTACAAATGTAAATACTGCTGCTTGAAATAAAAATAATAATCTCTGAGTAACTGGAAAACTAAGAAATGTAAGAAAAAAAACTTACCCATGATCTAGGTACGTCGAATATATTTCCAAATTTCAGTGCCATACAATTAGACTGGTTAAATGGATGGCTGATCAAAAACATTATGTAAGAATTCCCTTTTATTACCATAAAGCTTCTAAATGTCTGGAATATCTGTTTAATTCCAAATTAACTTCTAGGTGATTAAACCCTACATTTTTTTCTGTGTACCTGGTTGACAGTGTATAAAATTGTACTGTGGCACCCTCTACTGGTTGAACGTGAATGTCATTATTAACGATTTGGCCTTCCTGCACTTCTGTAAATTGAGCTGAATAAAATATTAGTGGAACAGCAGCTAAAACCTAACTATTTAGCAAGGTCCTAGCATTTGCCATATGTTGCATACAGTGACTTCGCTTTAAAATAGGCAATAAGTAATAATAAGCGATAAGCGATACATGTCACAAAGTAATTATCTGAAGACAATCACACAAAACCATTCAATGCCAAACCCATTGTGTAACTCAACTGGCAACATTCCTCTTTGGCACAAAAACAAAGGTACAACAACATTAAAAACTCTGTTTACTACAATTACAGAACATACAAATGACAGACACCAAGGGAATTTACACAAATAATTCAGAATGAATGGCGGCACATTTTAATTGGAGACACTTTCCGCAAATTAAAAACAGGCCGAAGCTCCGGATGACCGTGTGTAGGACAACGTCAGCAGGAAGTACCCAGAAATGTGGCCACCTCTGCCCACGGCGGGAGCCATAACAGCATATTTAACGGTAAACTAAGGCCTGTTCTACACCACTACTTTGCCTCCAAAGGGATTTTGTCAGATTTCCAATATTACAGCATTTCAAAAACTGTACATTCTTGCCTGCTCATATTAAATAAAACAATGTATATTAGAAAAGAATAAAGCTGACAGAAGTGGGTATTAGAAATCCTACAAAATTATAATAAAAAACACTGAGGCTACAATGTTATGAAATTGAGAAGAGGACAGAGGCACCAAGGAAGGTCTCAATGAGAGGATGAGATGTTCTGCAGCCTTCGGGAGGCCGGCACTCAGCCCCGGGAAACGCGACATGCTCGGAGTTACATCGTTACACTGTTAAAACAGCACAGGTGACATATCAATCCTTTGTGCTGGTCATATACAAAATGTCACTTCATAGTGCCACTTAATTATAAGCAAACAGCATGAAAAAACTATAGATTTTCATTACAAATAGACACACATTTCCCCTCCCCCCAAGTGTTAATAACGAAATAGTGAGATTTGTATCATTTGGCTATAACAGCAATTCACCTCATTTAAAGAATTTTGAGCTTTAAATATAACCCTGTCACTCTCAATGTGTAAATCACTTACTCACACAACCAGATTTACACACAAATATTCAATGATGTTGAATATCAAAGTGTTTTACTCCAACACACAGGATGCTAGAAGACAGCATTCTGTGTGAGCAGACAAGTTCCCAACACGTGAAAACTTTAATTGGTTTAAGAAATCACATTTGAGCACCTATGGTTAAACAAGTTCATTCCACAATGGAATATGATTCGTTCTCAATTATTCCACTGAATAAAGTCAGTGTGACTACATGAAAATGCTCAAGAGAAAGGGGAGAAAAGTGTGATGTTTAGTTCACAGCATCACATAAAACAGAACTGGGCAGAATAACCTGACTTAGACTGGGATAGAGTAATTCTCTTTAAAAGTCCAACTAAGACTGTAGAAGGTGAACAGAGGAGAGGAGGACAGACTTGGCTAAACAGGAAGGGGAAGCAAGTCCTCCAAAAGAAAATAAAATGAAATACAAAATTAATACCAGTCGATTATCACCTGGAGAGAAATAAAGCAAACATTAAAAATAAACATCCCACTCTGTACGGGGCCCCCTGCAGGTGACGGGCGGCTGTCACATGGCCACCCCCCCCCTCTCCTTGTCCCCGTCTTCATGCCACGTGAGACGCTCCTCGTAGAAGGCGATGACGATCTGTGGGCATTTCTTATTGGCCTCTTTGGCCAGCACGAGGTCAGCCTCGTCTGAGTCTTTCCTGTGGGACACAGAGGAGATACGTTATCAGATTGATTTTTAAAATGATTTATCAACATGGAGACTTTCAGTCACTTGATGTAATCAAATTCCTGAATAGACCAATAGAAACAAACAAAACAAACAAGTGTGTGACTGTCTCTTTGCAAGGGGGGGAGGCATCACACACAGACACAGACACACACACACTTACCACTTCATAAGGAACATTAAATCCCCACATGAATCTGTTGCACCAATGATCTTCTCTGGCTGCAGTCCCCTCTCAAACCCCCTTGCAATCAGAACGTCGTCCTACAGCATAAAATTTCAAAAGGTTGGTCTTTACTGCTGTGGCCACTGACCAACTGACAACGCAACAGGAAATGTCTCTCATTTCTCTGTAATGACAGTGACACTTGACTTGATCCACAAGGCACCAACGGGAACCCTTCTGGTTACACTCTCACCCACCTCCTTCTTCTTCGGTGTGGAACCCTCCTGCTCGTCATCATCCTTGGTGCAGATCTTCCTCTTGGTGGCTGAGCTTTCCTTTGAATGCCCACCCGACTGCCCCGCGCTCTTCGGCTGGCCTTCTCCAGTGCCGGCCTTCACGTAGGTCTTCATGAACTCTGCAATGAGCTCAGCGCAATCCAGGTTCTTCTCTGGCTCCCAGCTGTTGTGTTTCCTACCAAAAGGACAAGAAAAATAGGAATAGCAATGCAGAGCTGGGATTTTATCCATTGACTTGATTTATGCTCAAAGGCAGCATATTAACATGACCTTAACTAATAGGCCTTGTGATGCCAAGTGTAGTTAAATATGACAGTAACAATACTGTAATTAATGCCAGATGTTCAGTGAGCCAGTTCCATTCTACAGTTACATCATTACATATTTCCTAGCTACTACAGTTATTGTTACCAGCCAATGAGTCTCCTGAAAGTGCGATTCTTTAATAAATCTAATTCTTTCATGAACCACGCGATTCCCATTACAAGGTAAAGTATTGGTACTGCAATGCATCTACCATAAGGTTTTACTTTCAGAAATCTTTTAATATAATCAATTTCATGGGGAACACAAACAGTTAGAAGTCAGTCATGACATCTATTATGGTTGATAAGAAATATCTATCACTGCTTCTTGTTCACAGCACCTGCATACTGTAAAAATGCTACTATGTCAAATTCATACTTAGGCGAGCGTCTGCCAATTCATACACCAAGGACAGGGTCTGTCTTCCCCCCCACCCACGAAATCCACCCCAAGGTAAATATCCTAAGACCATTAATACCCACTGGCTATTAAAGGAGTCCCTATAAAAAAAAGTTATCCAAGTATCCAAGAATGAAGAGATGAAGTAGCCATGTTCCTCTGAGACAGAGAGCCCCTTCCCCAATGCTTCACTTATCAGAACCGTCACTGCAAAGTAACAGTGAACCTAACTAGCTGCATTAGCCAGCTGCACTGCAGGCAGTGCTCACTCTGAATAGCCTTTCCACTCAGTTAAGTGTAATCCACTCCACCTCTTTCTTGTTAACCTGTGTTCCTCTTGATTAGTTAATTTGCTTGTGAGTTACA
>JAODJU010000088.1:1555847-1567653 GCA_026776725.1 Gnathonemus echidnorhynchus
GGGGGGGAGGTCCTTAAACATTAATATATATGAAATATTAGAATGCAAGTATAGGGCACTGAATGTTACAGATCCACACAGAGAAGACAGACTATGAAGAAGGCAACTTGTCTTTAGAATATTTTATCTTACCCTTTACTTACAACAGCAGACAGTGGATTGCTAGTAATCTGTTTGAGATTAAACGTGAAAATAGCAACTGAAGATACTGTTGCACCTTACTCTCCACAGAGCAACAGATGTTTCCAACCTGAAAATGAAAATAAGATCAGTTGTTTTGGGTCTATGCGAACACGGCCTGTAGACACACCTCCCTCTGTTTCTCAACTCCCCAAAACTTGATCATTGTATCTTAACAGTGACAAACAGCATATATTTTTTACATACATCGGTAAAACACTCCACGCAGCACACTTTGCAAGACGGAAGATCGCCAGGAAGTGAGTTCTATCTTTTAACATAGAACTTAGCGACGTAGCGTTAAGGCGGCTTCGGGAAACTCACCCCGGCCCCTTAAAGTACAGGACATACCGCCGCCCTACAAATGTCGACAAATTAACCTTTTGATGTCATCAATATCGGTCATGAGGGTTTCATTCTCAAACCGCACCAGCATATGCAAAATCCCAAGCACTACACAAACGCATCAGTGTTAAACAACTACAAACCACGCAAAACTAAAGAAAACAAGGTCTCTTGGACCAGGAATATTCTGTATCCCAGTTCAAGCGTTACCGTTCACAGATACTAAAACCTAGATGAAAAGATATACAGAAGCAAGTTCATGGCAAGAACGTTTTGAAATTTTCATTACCAATAAGAATTGGCATAAAGTGTTTTGGCTTGCGTGTAAATCACAAATTAAAAAGGTTCCAGGGGAAAATTAAACATATTAAGTATCGTACGTCGCATAAGCAGTACTATAGTCTAACAACTCCAAACAGAGTGCATAATCCTTGGATAGTGGGAGATTAGGAATACTATAACACAGTTCTACAGTTCGTTATACTCTTAAGAAGATAGTTCGTCAGAAATCGCCATTTAAAGATGGATATGCAAAACTACTGAATACTGCGTTTTTTCCCAAGACACCTGAATCCCTAAAACGGGAACGTCCGTACCTGATAGTCTGTATGCGAACAAACAGCAAAAATCAACATAAACACACATGTCTGAGATGCGACGCGAGTTGAAGGTATGCGAATGTTCCTTACAGGAAATCCCACCTTCCGCATTTCCGGCAATTGGTACATCTCCAGTTATAAAGCGCGATGCGCGTCAGACGGCGGATTTTAAACGTCTGATTGGTCATTGTGTCCGCCTGTCAGCAATCTTTCAATACAGTAACCGCCCACTTCGGTAGACGTCCGCACAGCGTCCCATTCGAGGCACCAGCCTTCTAAACAAGGCTTACAGTCGCGTTGCACACTGCTGGACAGAAGACCGCGAAATGCGGCAACTTCAAAAACATATTCACACGTCTAGTGTGTGCTAAATGTAAACTCGTCGAATAAACGGACAGCTACTAAACAAATTATCCTAATCATTATATAAAAGCTCACCCGTAAAATAAGACCACATCTGACCCACTTCCTCTGTGTAATTACGCTTTTTCAGAAATGCTTCTATGCACCTCGGTTTCTTCTGACCGACTGCGCACGTACGCGCCAAAAAGAAAAAACGCGAAATTTCTGGTCACATTCGCGCGCCTGCTAAGGTACCGGGGCCCCTCGTGATCTCACACTAATCCATGACACTGAATTACTGCTGTCGCCATTAAGTTGAACGTAACTACTCGGTATTAACCATGCCAAACAACATGACTGCATTTTATATAACACGTTGACGTTTTTATTAATGAAAACGGTACTGTATTGTTCTGTATATTTTCAAGTGCAGTCACAATATGCATATGTTCCTTAACGTCAGTACCACACAACATGCAAGACCCGTAACTACAAATGCGTAGTACTAAACAGCAGAGAACGTCCATCCATTTAAAGAGACAGGTGTTTTACTTCATTATTTTAAAACTGTAATTCAATTGGTCTCGAAGTAGAAGGAAGTCGGACTCTAGCAAAATTTTGTCCAATCATCTTGCAGGAGACGTCGCCTCGCAATCACGTGTCGAAAAGCTGCCCGATAGAGGGGGCTAAAGCGCAGGCCCCCTTTTCATTAATGAGGCATTGTAGCCTTCGTGGTCTGTTTCTGCGAATCTGACCTTGTTTTTCTGCTTGTGCGACGTAGTAGCGAAACAATTTGCAGCATGTCTAAGGAGGTAGGTCTTAACATGGGCAGCACTGTTGGTTTTTAAACATTATTCCCGTAAATTTTAAGGTTATAAGATTATTTGTATATATTTCTGTGTTACGCAATTGTCCTCATTACATAACTAGCAGTGTTTCAGTATTATGATATGTCTATATTTATGTTTAACTAAAGATTGAGATTTGTGGTATATGTGAACATGTTGAAGCTCTGGGTTACCGCTTACTGGATATTGCATAGTTTGCACATTATTGACGGACCTATCAGTTTCGGTCCGCCATTTTGCAACGGATTCCGCTGTCCGCGTGGCCGATAAGGGATATTTATCGTATTCGCTAATATAATTTTCATAATTCCTGTTTTTGGACAAACCGGCTAATTTTTCACATATCAAAGTCTTCCGTTAGTCAAGTTTTTTTTTTTTTTTTTAATAAAAAAACCGGGACAGAGTATCTACCTTCTTCCCGGGAATCGAGCAAACATGGCGGCGTTCGTTTTAATACTTTTTTTTTTTTTAACCCCCGCCACACACACACACACACACTTCAGAGGTTCAGTGCCAGGCCTGAGAGTATAACCGACATTTAGAACTGCACCTGCTGATGTTAATTTGTAATCCGTAAATTCTCCAAACTAATTCCCCGTGCTGGAACTTAATTAGCATAAAAGATATTAAAAGACGGCCCATATGCACTCCATGTTATGTTCGTTTAAGCCCTAATAATTTATTTAAGGCTACATGCTTCGGCGGTGTTGCTGATTTGCCTCGTCCGTGCACAGGCCCCGCGAGAACCGGAGCAGCTTCGTAAGCTCTTCATAGGGGGGCTTAGCTTTGAAACCACTGATGAGAGCCTAAGAGCTCACTTTGAGCAATGGGGAGCCCTTACGGACTGCGTGGTGAGTCTCCTTTTTTTTTTTTAATTCGCTAATTGTACAGTTGTGTAAATTGTCCAGCTGGTCAAATGCACTTTCCTCCCGTTTTGCTGCAGGTGATGAGGGATCCCAATACAAAGCGTTCAAGAGGATTCGGGTTTGTCACATATTCTTCAGTGGAGGAGGTCGATGCAGCCATGTCTGCGCGACCTCACAAGGTGGATGGCAGGGTGGTAGAGCCAAAAAGGGCGGTGTCCCGAGAGGTGGGTCACCTATACTTTTTATGAAGTCAAAGGTTCATTTTTACCTAGGGCATGTGCAGCATTGATGGATGCGTCTGTATTTCCACAGGACTCCTGTAGACCTGGTGCTCACATGACTGTGAAGAAGATCTTTGTTGGTGGCATCAAGGAAGACACAGAGGAGCACCACCTCCGGGATTACTTCAAGCAGTTTGGCAAAATCGAAGTGATCGAGATCATGACTGACAGAGCCAGCGGAAAGAAGAGGGGCTTTGCATTTGTGACATTTGATGACCATGATTCGGTTGACAGGATAGTCAGTGAGTTTTCATCAGATTTGTGTTTTGTTTAAAAGAAAAAAAAAAACTTTTCCTTGCTTCTAGTCAAAATTTGAAACCTTATGATTTGGTGTTTATCATGCAGTCATTAACAGTATTTTTAAAAATATCTACAGTTCAGAAATACCACACAGTGAACGGCCATAACTGTGAAGTCAGAAAAGCTCTATCAAAACAAGAAATGATGACTGCAGGGATGAATATGAGAGGTAAGCAGGTCTATGAACTAGTGTGGTGGCTTTTTCTGGTGGTTGTGAGTTCAGGCCCCTAAGGCGGTGTGCGTTTCTGCTCAGGGCGGGGGGGCGGCGGCGGCAGCGGAGCTGGGAACTTCAGCCGCGGTGCTGGATATGGAGGTATTTAACACTCTAGAGCCCAACTTCCGTGTGTGTGGCTGACGGGGTGCAAATCTGATTCCTCTTTGACATCCTAGGTGGCTTTGGAGGAGGAAGAGGCAGTGGGAGTAACTATGATGGAGACGATTACAATGGTTTTGGGGGTGATGGTGAGAAAACGCACCTTGTCTCTATATCTGATACTGTGTGAAAGTGCAGGAGTGTCTCCCAGTGTTTGTGTGGCTGTTGCAGCGACAGGTTTAATGTCTGCTGGCTGTTTGAAGTTCCCACAGCTTTGTCGTTTATCACAGTGTTTCTCAAAGCAGTCCTCAGGGACGCCCCCAAACTGTCCACGTTTTCGCTTCCTCCCAGGGAACTGGGAGAGGGTGCTCCGGGGGTCCTCGAGGACTGGTTTGAGAAATGCTGATTTATTGGACTGGTGGAGTTAAGGGTTTCATCTGTAGAAGCTCAAAACAAGCCGCCGTGTATGCATTTGCCAGATTTATGAAAGGTTAATATGCTTTCGTCCCATTGCTCATCAATTTAAATTCTGTTATTCCTTCTCAACTGGATAAAATGTAGAGTGGGTTTCGGTGAGAGTCGGGCTGCCAGACGTGGTATCTTGTCTCCTCAGATGGATACAGTAGCGGTCCTGGCTATGGTGGGAGCCGTGGCTATGGTGGGGGCCAAGGATATGGGAACCAAGGCGGGTATGGAGGAAATGGAGGGTATGAGAACTACAACCATGGTGGTGGAGGAGGTGGAAACTTTGGCAGTGGTGAGTTTTTGTCTTGTGGGCATGGTTAACCTGGGACCCAGTAGCGAAGGGTCCTAATAACCTGTCCTTGTAGAGGGGTTTCAGGTTCCTTTCTTTTGCAGGGAACTTCGGAGGGGGCAGCTATAATGACTTTGGCAATTACAACAGCCAGTCCTCTTCGAATTACGGCCCGATGAAAGGAGGCGGGGGCTTTGGTGCCAGGAATAGCGGCGGCCCGTACGGCGGTGAGACACCCAGCCTGCCTGTCTAACGCGCGAGCTATGGATCCGCGTCTTGGCATGAACCGTTCTGGACATCTGCGCCACGATTGTTTTGCAGGGGGTTATGGGGGCGGCTCTGGTGGCTACGGAGGGGGATCTGGAGGCCGCCGGTTCTAATTGAGAGGTAAGCACAGCATTGCTCTGATTGGCTGGTCACTTGTAGCTATAGTTCCTTACTGTAACTTGATTTGGCAACAATTCAGAGTATCTGTAGATCCCATAAGGCCATTGAGACTAGTTTAAAGGAATATTAAGCGCTTTGTATTTTGTTCTACATTTAGTCTTTTATTTGCGTAAACATTTGAATTGAGGGACCCAGCAGCAAACCTTCATGTTTGTTGTTCCAAACTCCTTGGAGTTGGAATCCCGATTTGGAATTGATTTTAAATTTAAATATCGGTTTTTGGATCTTGCTTCCCAAAGCGAAAGACAACAGTCTGAAAATCTGAAGGCTTGCTTCTGATTTCTGTGGCCCTGTTAAGCAGCTTTTCTTAAAGGAGGACAGTGCCCAGTTTAACAATGTTGTTCCATATTGTCCAACAGGAATCAGTACTTAGGAGAGGAGAGCCAGAGAAGTGACAGGGAAGCTGCAGGTTTACTCCCTATTTCTGCTCAGCCAAGCGCAGTTGTGGCAGGTTTCAGCTGCGACATGAAGAGAAGTGCTCATAAAATAGAGAAGAAAAAAAATCATGTCGGAAGCGGGGGGGGGGGGGGGCTTATGTAGTTGCTTTTTGTGTGAAGTGTAAAACATTCCAGGGGTTTTATGTAGCTTTTTTTTTGTAATGCCCATCTGGTGTTTTTAATGTAACAGACAAATCAAGTTGAAATAAACCATCTTTCAGTTTTTTTAAAATAAATGTGCGTTTAATTTAACGTAGGTGGGAGACTTTAATATGGTGTCCTTAAAGGGTATGCCTCGGGTGCCTTTGAATTGCTGTTTATTCGCTTAATCTGGTCGCCTGTGGATCTGGCATCCTGTTCTGTAAAATGCCACGGCCCTTCTGTAGCGACTGGTCGCGATGGTGGTCATCATTCTTGTGTTTATGAAGACTCTTCTGCTTGTGTGGTATACTGTAAATCCTCCCTTTTAGAATCGCACCTCAGGAGTGCATAGAGTGTGACTGCGGTTCCAACAGCCTTGGTTTTTCTTTTTTTGCAAAATACAGCATGCAAGATAAAGGGTTCGAATTGAGTCTAGATCTTTAAGCATTGTTCAGGTTCCTCCAACACTGTATATCATTGCCGTGGTCTTGGAAGCCTCGTCTCTCCATCAAAGACCTTTCAATGTTCAAAGCGGGACAGGAAAGCCATTCCTAGGCCTGTAGCTACTGTCACCTTGGGCGCCGGTGGCTAGCTTACATGCAGAGCTTGAGGCTAGCCATGGAAGCCAGCTGAGGGAAAGAAGTAGCAAGATCTTCGCAAGAAGCCAGTGACGCAGGGGACAGTCTTTGAGTACAGAAGGTTGCTCTTTTAAGAATAGACAGCATCAGCTACGAGGGGTATTTTATACCATGCTAGTAGGTAAGAACAGATTTTTCAACTTTACTATTTGTATGTTTGCCGAAATACTGAATAGCAGATCAGAGTTTGTTTCACACAGTGTGCTCACTTGAAGTGGTGAAATTGAGTCTTGTGTTTTTTTTAATGGGTAATGTTTTCTGGGTAAGTATGGGATACAGCTCTGTTTGAGCGGTCATTTGATCTCCCTGTTTGATACAAACCCTGACTGCTTGAATCAACACTTAATGTTTAAATTGTTGTCTGGATTTTGGTTCAGAATTGTGTTATCGGCCATTTTGGTAAAATCCTGTCCGCTCGTAGCAGTAATGCATGCATTTTTTGGTAGGACGTGTTTGTGAAGCCAGGGTTTAATGCTAAAACATCGAAGCAGCAAAATTTTAGTTATGTTGTCATCGAATTTGTAAAGTTTCTAATATTTCTTTTGTTCTTATTTTCAGCCATATGAATAATGTTGGCACACGAAGAATGCTAGACGTCTGCTCGTCCTGCACTTCCTGCACTTTACTCAAGGGGAAAGATGAAAGGTTTTAATTCTTACTTTTTTTTTCTGCTGAAAACCAAATTTGTGAGCACCCACCACCCCTTGTCTGAGTATAGTCATGTGTCACTGACCAATGGGGATGTGTTCTAAGAATTACATCATTAGATGACTTTTGCTCTGTGTGTGTGTGTGTGTGTGTGTGTGTGTGTGTGTGTGAACATTGTAGTGTATTTACACAAACCCAGGCTGTATGGTATTGCCTAAATCAGTATTTCCCAGTCCAGTCCTTGGGGGACCCACACACCAGTCCACATCTTTGCTTGGGAGCTGGGAAGGAGCACAAATATGTACTGTGACAAGGTGCACCAACATGGATTGACTGTGGGTCCCCGAGGCCTGGATTGGGAAACGCTGACCTGGGGATTTTTCAGCTTGACTATAAACTCACGGTACCACCGTCATACATGCGGTCTGCCGTTGACTGAAACATTGGTATGCAGCGTATGACTAGTTTATTCCTGCCTTAGAAATGTTCAAAGGTTTTTAATTTGTGCTTGTAAATTGACACATTCTTTCTCTTTTAGGACGTGAGTGTATGGGAGCACCGTTTGAAGCTGTAGCTGCTGGGCAGCCTTTATATGTAATAAAACTTTTTTTATAATATTTTTTGTATCGCCTTTTTTTTTAAAGGGGGAGATTTTTATATGCAGTGCAGGATCCCAGTGGTTCACCTAACATCCTGGGGGGTGTCCCACAAAGCAGGATTTCTCAGTTGGCTGGATTAACTTAAAATGGGAGCCATGATAGTCCAATAGGAATGCTCCTTACCTGAACTCTTATTGGGAAGTCATGACTTCTATCTTAAGTTAACTTGGCTAACTTGGAATTCATGCTTTGTGGTCAACACTTGGATGTGTCTGTTCCTCATTGGACTAACTGAAGTACGGCTTTATTTGGCCGCATTGATGATGTTGCTCCTGTTGTGTTAAATGTCAGGGCTTTGGATTGTCTTCCTGGCAGTAACACTTGTGCTCTGTGTTCACATCTGCATGAAAAAGTAGTTGTTAAACAGATCAGGAAGGACTGAAATACACGTCCCTTTGGAGGAGAGTGGTATTGTAAATATAGTGCACTTATATCACCATGTCCCACTTAGTCACGCTGTCGGTAAAACTTTGAGTCAAACATCTGAATATTTGCTTCACAAAGCTTTATGGTTTTTGGGATGCTTATCCTTACATAATTTTTTTTGTTACTTAATGGACAAATTTTTTTTCTAGTGTTGGCCTGTACCAGGAAACCTCATGCTTTACTACTCCAGCTATAAAAAGAAAGTCCAGCAGATGGATCTCAATGATGGGCAGTAGGGGTAAAATCATATCTAAACATTCCCCAGGGTGAACAAAGCAGGTGCTGACAGGCTCCACCTACGCACAACTCTGCTCAGAGCTCACTAGTGTTTATGAATCAAACTGAAGGGTGTTGGCGTTCAATACTAACCTTTGCTGCTCAAATAACAGATTGCAACAGTTTTCACTGCTATATTACAGGACGTTCAGAGTTTAAAACAGCCGTTTAACACATGCATTCTATATATATAGGGTGCTAAAAATGTTATGACATTTTATTCTTCACTGGTGCCAAACCATTTTATATTTAAAAGAATGCAGTAATACACATCTGTATGAAAGGCTGAGCAAATGTCAGGTGACTGTATAGTACTACTGTGTTGTGTTGATTTGTTCTGCATCTTCAGACGTTCTATAATTGGAGAACATAAGGCTCAAAGTTAAGTTTGTAATCAGCAAGTGCATCTGGGAGATGTCCATATTTATCCCCTAATGTCACCCTGAGGAAACAAGGGTCTACCTGATGAGCCCTCATTGCTGATGAAATTGTTCTAGGGGTCAAAACTGATTTCTATTTGATCACTCAAAATATGTTTTAGTGTTATTTTGCCAGTTACTTTATAGCCTGTTAAGTTCATGCAGTCGTCGCTACAGGGGAGCCAGCACAACACTTCATCCTGAGTACAGACTACATATGAATTTGTAAGCTTACTAAGGACAGGGAAAAGGTAAATCTGACCATATGACAATTGACTATTTTTTTTTAACCACTTGAAAATGTGCATTTTCATCTTTTTATAAAGACCTATTGGAGTATGTTGTCCTTTTTTCAACAGACTACATAACAGCATGTTAGACCAGGGGCTATATTGTATGATTTGACCCTATGGGGGGGCTCAGGACAGATTAACGTTTATGGTGAACCGCCTGATTTCACCACCTACTTTGCCCTCCAACAAATATCCAGTACGTACTTTCATGTGCACTTAATTAATCATGACTTTATCTTATCCACTCTGGGCAGTGTGTCTTTATTCTCAATAAATTAGTTTTTTTAACCTTGAACAGGATTCCTAACAGATAGTTAAATATGTTGAATGTTAAAACGAGGGAGAAATGTCAAAAACTAAAAATACGCCAGTAATTTTTCTTCCTTTTTGGCAAATCTGAGGATGTCTTGCCTCTTACCTTCACCAACCATTGGTGTTACAAGAGAATTTACAAATAGTAGGCGGGCCAGCGGCAGCCGGAAACGTGCAGCTCTGATTGGTTCTCCCGTAGCCATTCAGCAGGGAAAATGTTTTGACGAACGTGTGCCGACAGCCAATGGGAGCTGCTTTTCTTACTACATCCACGTCGACTGGAAAGAAGAAATGGACGCGATTATTCTGGTACTGTAATATAGATATCATGTGTTTCGGGGTTGACGGGGATCCTGTGGTGTGTATATATGTACGGGTCGTCACGGTTTTCGTGGTACATGGTGCAGAAGTAAGCTCGTCAGCGAAATATGAGCCAGTCTGAAGCGTAAGGCCTTCCTAAACATGCCGGTCCCGGTATTATACAGAAGGTGTAGCCGGGAATCGGGGAATGGGCGACGGACAGGCGACTACGGGTGAAGGTGGTAGTTTACACGAGATTTTGTGTTCTTGTGTCTACTGTGAAAGGAAATACAGAGACAGGCGACTGAATACTTGATAATTAATTCGTTTTGTTCGTTTCAGAAAGTTTTTGTACCACCATATTCCCCAATTGGTATTTATTGAAATATAATTGAGAAATATTGCGATGTCATTCTCTCCCGCAGTATGGTCACGGATGCTTATTTGTGAAAATAACAGGCTGCTTTTACTCTTTTAATGTCCTAGCATGAACCCAAGGGGACATGTGTATGTAAGGCAGTGTCTTGGACATCACGTGATACTTATTCTTCTTTTTTTGGTGTCCATCCTTTTAATGTCCTGCCACTTATATGTTTCGGTCAGCTGAGATGCATTTGAGTTGCTGGTCCCTGTTTGCGCTTCTCAGCAGAGGCATCCCAGGCAGAGTGACCCGCTGAGGCAGCCTCTGAGGTGAAGTTCTGTTATACACGGGCTGTGGCTCCCGGGAGGTCAGTGCATCACAGAACTTTGTCTTGGGAGCTTGGCTGCGGCAAAAGTCCTCGGGGTCACGGCCAGGGCTTGCAGCGGCCCCCTGTGGTACAGCATGGAGCCCCTGCATAGGAGTTGGGGGACTGTATCCGTTGACTGCGTTTTGTTTTGCCTGACAGGAGCCCTCTTTGTACACGGTGAAGGCTGTCCTCATACTGGACAATGATGGGGAGAGACTCTATGCAAAGGTAATACTGTTTCAGTGAAGCACCATGCTTAACACAGGGGAATAGGATCAGTTGCAGTGAGCACAGAAATCAACACAGATTGTTTCCTCTTCATACTCCATTTCTGTCCCACAATCACGAGACAGAGACTAATTGTTTTCTCTAAATTGCACGTATCCTGTGATCGTGCTGCCTGGAAAGGGCTCCAGGCCTCCTTGTGACTTTGTCCAGGGCGGATGGATGGATGGATGGTTATTTGAAATTTATGCATAGGATGGCACATGTTAAGTGAGGTGGGAAGTTTAACCTTGTTCAGTTTGTTCATGCTCTGCTATAACCCCAGAACCCCCATTGCTTATCGGTATTTTCCTGCAGTATTACGATGAGACATACCCCACGGTGAAAGAGCAGAAAGCTTTTGAGAAGAACATTTTCAACAAGACCCACCGCACAGACAGTGAGACTTTTTTTTTTTCTTCAAAGTAGCACATGTTGGTTTGTCATGCATTAATCCTTAATACATTCTCTATCCATTCTCCACCTTTGTAGGTGAGATTGCTCTGCTTGAGGGACTAACAGTGGTCTACAAGAGCAATATTGATCTATACTTTTATGTAATTGGGAGCTCGCATGAGAATGAGGTAATTCTGTCTGTAAATATCTTTATAATCATCCTATTTATCTCCCCCAGTAAGTAATTTTAATGATCTGTCCATTTCCCCTTCTAGTTGATGCTGATGTCCGTTCTGAACTGCCTGTTTGACTCTCTCAGTCAAATGCTGCGGTAAGGTATCATCCTGTTTATGTTAAACATATTTTTGCATTGTTTCATTAAGTAAGCATGTGTTTTTCGCCTGTCACTATTCAGGAAAAACGTAGAGAAGAGAGCTCTTCTGGAGAATATGGAAGGACTTTTCCTTGCTGTCGATGAGATCGTGGATGGAGGGTAAGTGCTTCTTGATATGGCACTGCAGACACCAGCTTTCAGCTAAATGTTTCCTTGGTCCTGATGTGGCTGAAGAGCCCCCCCCCCCCAACTAATAAGCC
>JAODJU010000088.1:1567753-1582893 GCA_026776725.1 Gnathonemus echidnorhynchus
CCATAACTAAACTGCCTGAGATGTTTACATTTTCCCAGTTTTGTAGTAGCACAGAAACACTGTTGGACAAGCTGAAAGTTAACGTGATATTCTGTGACCCCCCCCCAGAGTGATCCTGGAGAGTGACCCCCTACAGGTGGTACATCGCGTGGCCCTGAGGGTAAGCTCTCTTCTGCCTTGTCTCCACCAACATGGAGCCAGTGCTGGTCTTGCTTAGTGCTATATGAGAACTTGCCTGCATTTCTACCGGTTTCAAAAAAATGAACAGAATGGAAATGTTGCGAAAGTGAGAGTGAAGTAAAGGTTCATATGAATTCCATTATTTTGGATTTATTTTGATCTGTTTTGGATTTTAAGTTTTTCTAACCTGCTGAACCGGAAAAAAATGAGCCTTTAAGTCTCATAGTTTTCAGAGTATGACTCACTGCACTCTGTCTCTTGCCTACATCCACTTTTATCTCTTTAAAGACTGTATTTCACCCCTGTGTGTGTGTGTGTGTGAGAGTTTATTTTCGCTCGCTGCTGTACCACTGTCCTCTTAAGGATCTCACAATAAGAGTCTACTAAAAATTAAACTTTGCTGTCAGCCTCACGTTCTGTTCATCACTTGAGCACCACAATATTATATTTATTTCACTTGTGACGTGTTGCTAATTTATTGTTAATTCTGGCCAGCAGATCGATCTTTCTTTTTCCACAAAATGAAAAAAATTCTGCTAATAAGCTGGCAAGTTGTTTCACTGCTGGCACTGGCGAGATTAGACAAAACTATATTTATTGTGGATTGAACTTTCCGGGTATGTGGATGGTTTGGACGCGACAGACCGTCCCACTTTTGCTGATGTTACAGGTCCAAATTCTGAGACCAACTTTTCTGTAGTGTCATGCTGGAGCCATTATTTCTGGCTCGGGCCTTTTTTTTTTGCAGTGGAAACGTGCGGAACCAGTTCCAGTTTGGGGAAAAAGCCCAGCACTGGCTCCCTCCAACACCGTGTTGGTGGAAACATATCATTTGTTAAATTTTTAAAAACTGGCACTGTCTGCAGTGTGCCCATGAGGGAAGGACTTGGAATTACAACTTGTTTTTCCCCCCACTAGGGTGATGACGTTCCTTTGACTGAACAGACGGTCACCCAGGTGAGTAAACCTTAACTTCTGCTGTGGCTCCTTTTCCTCCACCCCAAGTCATGAACTGAGGGGATTGTAACTGATGTTACCTTTGCCTGGTTGGTTGGCAGCTATTTTAGATGTCTTACTTGACAGTACAGTCCAATACTTCATATTGAATACTAAGTGTTAAATAATTAAAATCGAATATATTTGTTTTTGTTCTGCCCTTTGATTATTCTTCATTTAAAACTTGTTGATATGTAACAGTATTCTGCTAACAATTTTTCATTAGTTTCTCTAATGAGTAGCACTTATTTTTCACTAATGAGTAGTTTACACTAATGAGTAGCCCTGGATTTTGTCAATAGACTCAGCAACAAGTGGCATTAACATAACGTTGAAACAAAGACGTGAGTCATTCTGAACATTGTTTCAGTGACCTGTATGCTTGTTTTGTGAGCTAAAAAATTGGCAATTGTGAACGTAAATTGTTATTGTAACTCTAAATTGTAATGCTTTCCATATTGGAGCTCTGAAATATATTGACATGATGTCACATAACTGACCAGGAAATGCCATTGCAACTCTAAATTGTAATGCTTTCCATATTGGAGCTCTGAAATATATTGACATGATGTCACATAACTGACCAGGAAATGCCATTGCTTAATGTCCTGCTTTAGGTTGATGTTATTTAAATAGAATTTTGTGACTACTGAACCATTTTGGTATGACAAATGTTTTAGCCTTAATCCTGTCCTGTGTCTGTCATGTAGGACCCTCCATGATTAAACGCATAAAAAGCACGTTTTCTGCAGAGCTGGAGATTGTTCAGTTCTTTGCTTCTTAATGAGTGTAATTGTATTCTGTGGTGTTTCAGGTTGCTAATATGTCTGAATGATCTATAGTATCCAGAATTTTAATGTCCTGTAGTCCACTCTTGTGCCCTATGTTTCTGGCATAGGTTTCAAGCCCACCCACAACCCTGACCAGGATGAGCAGATAGAAAATAGATGGGTCTTTCGATTTATTGATCTGTGGCCTGTACTATGAAGTGGGGTGACTGGTTTTTCGGGGTAACTTGTCGGATTTAAGGTACCACAGTTTAAATGGACTTCATATTCGTTCCCTTACATTTTGCCCAGACTACCTTAAATCTGACAAGTTACCCCAATAAGCCAGTAACCCCGCTTCGCAGTGCAGGCCACAGGTTGATCGAGTTTTTGAGGAACTGATATCTCTGGCTTGTGTTTTAGTTTACTGGCCGCTATGCAGATGGAGCTGCAGCTGTCTTCTGGCACTGCGGGGTTAAATGCCACATAAGCACAGAAGAGGCCTATAGCAGATTTACAATGTTTTAATAATTAATTTCCCACTATTGGATGTGGAGCGTGATCGCTAATGGTGTGGCAGTGCCGGGTAGCCACGTGCAGTTGGCACCATCCGTGAGCTGCCGCAATTCATCAATGATGGTTTCATTTGCAAGGCATTTAACGTGCTGTAGATATAACTTCTTTATAGCTAGTTAACTTTCACTCTTCACTCTGCGCCATGCTGTGTAAAGGTGCTTTTGCGCCGCACCAGGTACCATACTTTTGGTACTTTGATAAAGTACTAAAATTACAATACTTCAAGTTGTTGGTTTTCCACTACCGTAAAAACCGGTACCGGCGCCAAATGACGTCACAACTCAAGTTGGGGTATTTTGTACTAAATTCGAAAAATGACTGTAGTATCTTATAGGGCTGGACGACGGGCAATATTAATACCATCATCGCATGTTAAACACATACAGTTCTTACATCTTCAGCTATATTAAAATCAGGCTTTTTCTTACTCTCGTAGCATGGGGGGTTAAAATTTCGGTAAAATATTTTTACTCTGTTCTGTCATAGAAAAAAAAAAAACTTAGGCAGCTTTGCAATTTTAATTATTAGTTTTATAGATGATCTAATGTATGTTTACAAATCAGTTTCAAGTTTATCTCTGCTTTTGCATGAGTCATGAACATTGTATGCGTTCAAGACAATCATAATCATTTTCATCCTTCTAAAATCACTCGTAGACAGGTTTCAAAAGAAATTTATGAACTTTTTTTTTTTTTTTACACAAATACCCCAATATTTATTGCAGCAAAATGACAATGCTATATTTACAACAGAAACACATCACTGGGATCCTAGTATATTTTACCACAGTCTATTATATTGAACAAAATACTTCTTAAATTTCTTGTCATGCCATTGTGATCATTTTGTCGTATCTTTTTCTGACCGGATCGCAGTTTTTTTTTTACTTTATCGTTTTCTAAGTCTATAGCTGTTTTCAGGACGGCGTTTGTATTGTGTTTCAGCAGCAGGCTATTTGCATAACCGATCGACAAAGAAAGGGCATTTCAAGTCCCACCCCAAAGTACCAAAGAAGTACCCCAGCTGGTTTAGCACTTTTGGTACTGGTACTTGGTGGAAAAGTGAAAGTACCAAAAGTTCGGTACTTGGTGCGGTGGAAAAGCACCCTAAGTTCACCTTTGGGTTGGAAAAATGAGATGAGTTGCTTTTCCATCTGTGGTAACCTGCCCTGAATTGTGATAGGTTTCCTCAAAAGATATAACTGACACTTTTCCTCTATTTCATAACCAAATAGTAAGAGAGTTCTGGAGGTTATCTAAACACCTTCTTTGTTTGTTTGTCCTTAAATTTTCTCTGAAAAAAATTATTTGTAGCTGACTATTCATGATTTAAATGAATGAGCATCGCTGCTGACGTCTGAGATACTTGATCTCTAAGTGTGCTGGTTCTGTGTTTGTTTCATACTTTCCAAGTCATTGAAATAATTTCCTCTCTGTCTTTCCAGGTGCTTCAGTCGGCAAAGGAGCAGATCAAGTGGTCCCTTTTGCGATAGGGCAGCGCCGGGAAATTATAGGAAAATGCGGAAAGTGGAGGCCTTGTCCTCCGAGACCTCTCTCAATTCCATTTCTCCTTTTGCTGTCTGCGTTGTACCTCCAATAACTGCACTGAATCATCTGATTGTTCCACCAGTCAGAATTATCAAGGGACCCTGTTTTTTTCCCCCCACCTCCTTGTATTTACACAACTCATTCATACTGGATTCATTCTTCATATGTTCTTTTTCGTACCAACATAAACAGAACATTTAATTGAATCTTACATGTGAGCTACCCAGCCTTTCCACTGACAAGTATATAAAGTCCCGATTAAAACCCCCTTTTTTGGGTTTTTGTCTTTTGGCTGATTTTTTTTCTGAAGAAGGAAAAACATGTATAATCCTTCCTGTCAGCTTGCAGGAGGTGTGCTTTTATGGTCCATTCTTAAGAGTGAATACTGGCTTTCACATAGTCCTCTGCATGTCTGTATACTCGCCTCAGTCTTTGCGTAATGTCAGTGATATAAACTGCTAACGGCTTTCTTTGCTGCGTGACAGCTGCCCACTGCCCACTGACATTGGGTATGCGAGAAAACAGTGGCATTTAAATACTCTGATTGCATTCAGAGATACTAGCTTTTTGATAGCCCCGCCTCTCTGTTTCGTTAACATTCTTGAACATTTGCTGGGACATTTTTAAACTGATATTTGACTATAAATGACAATGTCATCACCTCAGCTAACACATTACATCTGAAATCTGTAGGGTCTCTAGGCTTGAGTTTGGGCCCATGATCTGCATTGTTAATCGTGAGCTTTATGCTATTTTAATACCAGTTTAATACAGGTCTGTTGAGGGTTACTGGAACTACACTGGACCAGCAGTAAGTGTTTAGGTGTGGCCCCACAATTCATTGAACTTACAGGGTCTTTCTGTCCAAAGTTGAATTATTTGTGTGATTTAATAAAATGCTCTTTGCAATGCTCTTGATAAATGCACTGAGAAGAAAATTACCTGTTGAATTTGAATTGCTGACTGGGGATAACTTAGGGATGAAATAAAACATTTGTTCTCTGTTTCTTCTTTGTTTTCATTACCACGTTTTAAATTATCTATCGAAGTACATGTAGTTGACTATAGTTCATATGCATGTTTTTGTATTATTTTTTTCGTTAGTATCTATGTATGCTTTGTCGAGGTCTTTACGCAAGCGCGGTAGAGCTGTACGTTACGTTTAACAGGTAATGGCTCCATCTACTGGTAGACGGCGAGAATTTCTACATATTTAGCAAATAGTAAAGTATCCATACGCCTAAAACTACATTACAAACAGTGTGACTGTGTAATAAGGTACCCAGGTAATACAGAAATAATTATAAATATCCTCCCAATTGCCTTTGATTTATATGCTAATTTCAGGATTAATGTAAAAATATACAAACCTTTTGCAATGTTGTTGAAAGTTTTTCCCCCTTCCTGTCCTTTTCGTAATTCTAGCATTGTCTGCGTGCTTGGGCTTGTAGATGTTGCCGGAGGAGACAATATTTGTTTATCAAACCCGTTGTTAAATTTCAGGAGCAATTTGCAACTTGCAAGAAGAACTGTTTTAGCTGTTGTTCAGCGTGTGTTCGCTTCAGGCTGCTTCGGCTTGTGAAGATGAAACCTTAAAATTAAAAACGTGTGTTGGTTATGTAAGTCACCCATATTCTTCCGCAGAATGTCCGACATCATTTTAATTCGCTAATTACTGTGACCCACCCATTAGAAGGTAATTTATATTAACTATACAATAATCGGTATAATGCTCCGGAATTCTGTGGTCTGACACGCTGTAAAATTGTCAGCGCATGTGGGCTGGAGTGATGCAACTGGCGAGTGTGTACATTGAATGTGTGAGAGAACGTGTACGCAATAGTCATAAATTGCTATAATTTGAAAGTACACTCTTTACATAACTGGCTGTTTCGTCGCGTTTCCTTTCAGTGACATTTTTGTCCATAATCAATAAGGGTCCCTAAGTGTGTGTGCGCGCGCATACAATTGTGTGTATGGCGTTATGTTCTTCCATGTTTGCATATATGCAAAGGTCATAGGCCTGGCCTCAGAAGATTCATTGAGTGCAGACGTTGCGCAGTTAATCTTTTGTTACATGCAACAAATTTAGAGCTATGACTGCAAGCGGGCGTATTTCAGCTGATGTCACAGGATGAGAGAGCCAAAGAAAAGTAATAATAAAAGTCGTGCAGCGGCAGTTTGCCATACGGTTGGGATTTCTATTTCATTGGAGCTGGACAAACAAGATTGTTAAAGCAGTTCTGGCCCTTGTTCACTCCGGGTCGTTTTATTCCATAATTTTTAGATTTAAACCGAGAGGCAACTTTTTGGGGTACAACGGAACGGGAATGTGCGGTGACAGGACTGGTAAGGGCACGGCTTTACGAGATGGATGTGTCGGGCCGGTCATCGGGGACACGCAGCATCTCTTAGCCGCTCGCCGTGTTTTATTGCCGTGGTCGCCCTCATTGCTGCCATTTATGGATTCTCGCAGAACAGAAAGCCATTTCAGCCCCGGCGCTTAGGCGGCCAAAAACAACACCAACACGGCTCACTTTTTCTCCCCCTGGGCAATAACTCAGGACTATCGCCAGGAGACATCAGTGCCTTTGCGTTAAATAAAAAGAAAAGATTATTGTCGTATTCAGCGCCCTCTCCCACTGGTTACTTTGCTTTGTTGGTCTCGAAATACGATGGTGCAGACGTTGCTGTAATAAGACGAAACGTAAAAAGGTATACTGCCTCATCCGTAAGAGATATAATGAAAAGAAAAGTGCCATTTTCTAGTAGTATGACACATTCAGGTTATTCTTCATGAAATGAAAGAATACATCAGTGGAATCTGTTTTAAGCCAGGGTTGGAGTCGTCATTTATTATATTTGTAATCTAATCAAAAGTGTGTCTGTCTACACACACAAACAGATATATAGATATGAATTCCTTCCTCAAAATCACAGACGCCCAATTGAAGCACACTTTTCAGGGCAGTAAATAAACGCTTATAATATATAAATTTATGAGAAAGTTATAGGTGACATTACAGTCAAATCCTGAAAATGGTGGTAATGAAAAGCGTCTGGATTAGTGTATTTATATGGATTTGTGTCTCTGGGGGTGGATGCAAAGCTCAATAAATAAGGGTTATATTAATTACTTATATTAATGTATTTGTGCTTTCTTCATGTCTATTTTCACTGCAGCTGTGAGGCTTTTGTGTGACTTTGTTATTTTGTGGTCATGTTTGGTCTTGTTCGATTAATACATTTTGTGTGACTATTGGCTCCAAACTGGATGTTTGGCAATTTTGACACTCAAAGAAGAAAGAACGCCACGATATTTGTTGAAATGTTTTTCATTTTGAAACCTTTCTCTCTTTCTCGCCCTGGCCCCTTCCCCCCCCAGCTACCCTCACCATGGATTCCCCAGCAGTAACCCACCGCCCATTAACAGGGCTGCTCGTGACAGATTTACTGCCATCGTCCCACCACTGGCCGCCAAGCTGACAGCTGTGAATTAATGCTGCTCTCCCATTGGTGGAAGCCTGACAGGCAAATTTATTGGTGCACTGTGATTCGCTGTTCCATAGCTTTGAAGTGAGTTACAGCCCCCTCGCTGATGGAACACAGAAGCGGTGTCAGGTTGCAGTCATAAAACTCCTGTTCCTGAGGGAAGGTTGGTATGCTTGGACTTGGCGTCATGAAGGGAGGAGGGAGGGGAAAGAAAGAGAGAGAGAGAGAGAGAGAGAGAAAGAGAGATTCTATGTGCATATCTGAAAGTATTTTTGAGCTACATATACATTGTTCAAAATTTAATGAATCTGCTCCTAAGTCACATCTACTTAGAAAATGCAGAAATACCTCAGCTCACATTTGCTGGACTGTGTGCAGTTTGGCTGTTTCCTGTAGTATTTGTGTTCAGACTTTTCGCATAATGATTTACAGATGTCCCAGGGGAGAGCATGCCCCGGGGGTTCCGAAAAAGGCAGCTGGATAAAATGCACATTATCACAGACCATGAAAACACTAATAACCATGGGAACATAATTCCTGATAGTAATCTAGGTTAAAGCAGGACTCCCATTTGCAATTGTGGTCATTTATACAATAAGTATATATTTTCAGTATAGAATATTTCTCTAACTCTCCATATCCTTCTTGAAAGTCGTGTAAAAGCCTGATTTTCTGTGATTGTGCTACAAAACTGAAACAAGCTGCACAACTGTGTATGTTCTGTACTGTAAGGTGCTGGATATTAGCAGCTTTGTGGAAGGTTACATTCTTCCCCAGCAGCAAGTATGGATTCTCCCCAGTGAGGCTCTGGTTGACGTGCTCCCTGTGCTCAGCCTCTAGCCAATGTCTCTGTAATACCACAGCAAAAAGTGTGACTTCTTACATATGGGTTTCAGCAGCAGGACTGTGCTGCCCGGATTCGTTTTGCACACTGGTTTCCTGGCCAGTCTCATGCTTCTTCTTGCACAGGTCGCCCTTTCTGTCTGCCAGGTCCACTGACCTGATGGTCACTCCCAGAGGCTTCAAAAACAGCTTCATAAAAATATTCTCTCATACTGTTTTTGTACTTGAAAAATGTTTTACCTGTGTAGCACAGTGATTTGGCAGAGACACTGTGCTTAAAACCTTTTGGGTCAGGAATAAGACTTGTCCTATTGAATGGACGTCCCATAACTGCTTGATGGCACTTACACTCCTGCTCGCTGCCCCTTTGTGGATCTCCTGCCATTCCGCACATCAGTGCATCACAGTCTCCCCAGCCTTTGTTTAGTAAAATAAACTTCACTGGTGGTAATAATGAAACCCAATTTCATAACAGATGCCTGACTTATCCTGAATAAGACGTGTGTGTTGTCTAAGGCACAGAAGATTATTGGCGCCTTGCCAGGTTACAGGTTTGTTCTGGACCCAACTTTAAAAAAAAAAAAAACACACCATGTCATCAGAACTGCCAGCGGGATTTATTTCCTCAGAACGAACCTTATAGGGTAACTCTGTTGCTAAACATCACGAGGGATGATGCCTTTTATCTCCACTCAATGGGCCCCGGAAGACAAGTTGTGCTATAACTGCACTTCTGTTGTGCATTGGGGCAAAATATAGTTTAATGTCTCCCGTGTGTCTGAGGTCTGCCTCCTTAGTACCTGAATTGGTGGATTTTCTTGGTTATTACAGTTTGATATTTAACAATCAAATAAAACATGGAGTAGTTTTAAAGCGTGACTGTAGGCCATTCTGCTTGTTTTAGACACTAAGTAGATGAAATTTGTGAATGAGAAAAAATAATTATATTTTTTATAGAGCTGCACCACATCTGTCAAACGGTTCCTGTATCTTGGTAGATTATCTGGTTTTTCGTAAATACATACACATTGAATCTGTTATATCTGCTGTTCCATATTGATTCCCGCACACTAGAGACCATATTGGTTTGTTGTTGCTCTGGTTACTATCACTCACCATGTGGATCTGGAAGTGTAAGGAGGGCAGAGTGAAGACCAAAGCCCTTGCTGGTACCGTAAGAACATGCAGCAGTTTGTCAATTAATCTGCCATCGCAGGTGCGGTCTAATAAGAAATATTTACCCTAGTAGCCCCTGCAACATCTTAAACAATCTGTGTAAAATATAATACATTTATTAATTATATTGATTATTTAAAAATATTTTTATGAATATAAGTGAATTTACTAACCTTAGGAGAAACACATTTTTGGGAATATATATAATTCCTTTTTGCTATGTGAAACATTTTTGCATTGTATTTTTGTTCCTTGATCTGCACTGTATATTCTGGCTGCGTCTTCTGTTTTCTTTTAGGCTCTGGACAAAGAGTGAAGGAAAATGAAAGGATTCAGTAACTCTCACTGAGGACAGAACAAAGAAAATTCAGTCTCCTTACATAATGTCTCTAACCAGAACATGTGGGGGGAAAAAACTGTGAGCTCTTTATTTGCCCTACTCACATATAATTTAAGCAGTTTGAGACGACACAAACATAGAAACCCTAACTGCCTAAAAGTTGTAAGAAGCAGTGCACAAAACATGTCTGAATTCGCTCCGCTGTAAGCCATTTTGTCTGTAAGCCAGCTGCAGCAGTCAGGGGGAGGATCCAAAATGGCTGCCCCCTGCCCGACCCCTGTGGAGGCCCGTAGTCTCATGTGCGAAACACTTTCTTTATTTCATAATACAGCATTAAAAAATATTGCTTTGGGAATTTTGTCTCGAGACTATGTCTAGAATTTATATGTTTTCATTAAACTAGACCTCCGAAGACTCATCACAGAGGAATTGTTATCAATATTATCTTACAAAATGGCTATTAATCCCAAATGAAATCAATACAAGAGTAATTATAGAATAAGAGAGTAATGGATATAATATGCTTTGATATTAAATGAAGTGATTGAAATAGCTGTTTGACTTTGATATGGACCTACTAGTATTTTTCTTTTTGTCCAAAATAGCATGTTGTTATATGCTAAGCACAGGTAGTTGTAACATTTTGATTAATCATTCTTATTAATTAATAAACATCTCTGGCAGTAATTATTGTATTTGTCTATACAGATACACGTAAGTACCATTCTGGCAGAACAGTCGGTATAATCACCTATATTTGTTGACAATGTAACTGGCGTAATGTTAAATAAGTTTGCCAGCATGTGTACAAAAAATACATGCAGTTTTAAAATTGTGTTTGTTAAATTTAAACCTCACAAGCTTTATCTTTAACACGCGTATATCGAGCATTTTATTTACATACGTTTAATACAGAGAAATCTGGATATATTGTTTGAAAACTGGAACGGACAAAGGATTAGAAGATGACGTATGTATGGATGTATCTCATCGTGTGAGCCTTTGATAAGACAGAGGGCTCGCGCTGCTACCGAGGGTCCTTCACACATCGGGTCATACATCCCCTTTCCTAAATATCACCGTTAATTAAGGGAGCGGTGGACCCTTGACGTAGATAAAAAGGAGTATTGAACTAGAGCCTGATGTATCTCTCAATTAAACGTTGAAAAGAGCGCATCTTCTGGTTGGAGAAAAGGACGATTTATAGGGGCTGAGAAAAATCAATGGCAGTGTGCGACATTTGGGCTCACGAAAAACAAGTAAAGAGACAAGTCGCGCTCAATGAATTGTAATTAAAGCTGACTGGTCTTGAATTTCTGATGTGGGGCGTTTTTATAGAGCAGATGCAATCCGGGCAACCTGAAGATGCGCTTTACTTTAACTTAGTGCGCGATGCCTTCATCGGAAGCCGTGCAGTGATGAGGCGGACTGCCCGCGCACGGCGAGGCAGGGGAGGAATGAGATCCCAGGGTTTCCTCTGACTTTTCTTAATGTCAGTTCACAGTGTAGTATTATTGAATAAATATTTCCATACTCCATTTCTACTCTGCGGTCTGATATGATCTCTTGACGAGCCGTAAAGGATTTATCTGCGGAGTGAGACACACGTACCGGCGCTAAATATCCAGTACCCGGCGGCCAGACCCCTCACGACACACGTGGGGCACTTGGCAGCAATAAACATCCTTTGGGGCACACGACTTCCGCTAGAATGACAGATATTATAAATTAACTTTATTTACAAGTCCGCCTAAAAATTGATTGTGCGGAGAATGAATGATGCGTTTTTCAAACCGCTTTAAGACAGAGCAGCGTATACGTCTGGACCAGGAGATCGGAGAAGATAAGAGCAGATAAACTCATGGAGACTAAGCATCGGAGATGACTGTGGTGGAACATTGATTTCTCCTCCTCAGGCCTCGCAGCTTTTTCTTCTCTTAAAATGACACTTTAAGTGCACCGAACCTCTAAGGCGTAGTAAATCAGCGCAATAGCCAGGTTTAGACCCCGTGTTTCCCTGGAGGTGCAATTTAACCACTCCAGTCTGCGGGTCTGATCTCATTGCACTCCCCACCTTTGATTTCGTTACGATCAATACGAGGATGGGATGGGGGGCTGGACGAGTTCTTTGATTTCCCTGTTGTTATCTGCGGATTCTTGCTCCATGCGTCGACTTAGTTTTATTAAAGTGCCTAAACGGTAAAACTGTCAGGCACCAGCGGCCTACATATGCGCTATTTCCTTCTTACTTTTTCGATATACATTTAAGCCACGACTTCTTGATAATAAGCTACCACTTACAATAACGTGCTTAGAGAATAAAATAAATTTAGAGAAAGTATGTGCGGGATCGTCGCATTGCACGGCTCGCTACTAGGCCTGGGCTTACGTAAGTTATTTATACTGTAGGCGTAATAGTCAGGGCGGAGATTGCGTTGTGCGTACTTGTATTTTTCCAGAAACAGGCATCTATAGCGAGGATATGGAAATTCAGTGAACTGTGGAATAAAACGATTAAAAATAAAATATTTTGCCTTTATTTTTTTGAAACTTTACGATTATAGTGGTAAATTATTTGAGGGCTCACAAAGCTACACCTTTTACTTAAAAATATTAAGCTTCATGTACTAAATACCGTCATGCTTGTTGTTAAGTGTTCCTATTTACCATAAGTTGAAAACGAAATATTTGTTTTGATCTTTAATTTGATCGGATCATCATTTCACCACGTCCAGTGTGGAGTAGGGGATGTGTTAAGATAATCAGTTTTCCCTGTTTTCCTGCGAATTGATTGATGAGGGATGAACCGTAGGAGATAGGTAATTAGTGAATACTGTAGCGAACAGACATAAATCATTGCACTGTCTTGTAATCATTAAATCATTTAGTCCTGTTGATCACTCATGTTGAAACACAACTGCAGATATATCTGTAGGCTACTACATTATTACATCTTTATTTTTTGTGTAATCTAAGTGTATATATTCTGCTACTTTATGAATAAAACACAAATGAAAATTATTAGCAAAACGTGCTACAAGATGAATGATGATCATTCCTTTATTTTAAGTGCTCCTTTCAAGATATGTTTAAGTGGTTTAAAGAAGGCTTTTTCTTTTTACTACTACACTGAGGTACTCCCTCTAGCGGAGCAAGCTTTCTCATTTCTCATTTGGATATAGACCAGGGCTGTCAGAATCATTTAAGTTAATATCCGGCCACTTTAAACGCAATCCAGAGTGCTAGCCAAACCAGGGAAATATATGTGAAGTAGGGCAATAACGCATTAGTGACACCTTTAACGGTCTTTCTCACTCTTTTATGTAGCAAGATATATTCCGAATGCACAAATAGTTTGATCATAAATCACCTACAAATGATGTTTGTTTTACAATGTATCAATTGTTTCTCCAATACAGGCTGCCCTCACGATTGCATAACATTAATGGTGCTTATTATAATGTAGTTACTGGTGTAATTCAAGATTAACAATATCTGATGACAAACTGACACCTTTTAAGTAAAGAACTTCACCTGCCAGCAGCACGTTATGGTTTAGGTAGCCCTATAATGGCCATTCAGTGCAGTTTATACAGTTAACTGCGAAGTTAACCAGGTAAAAGTCTGACACAATTTGTGCAACTTTGAGCATGCATATCTTCACAAATCCACCATTCTAGTACAATTTATGGTAGCATGACTACAATTAAAAATGTACTGCAGTTTCTCCAGTGAGCCAAGTTTTATACTTTTCAGATTGGAATGCAGGTCTTTCTTCAATTTGACGTATTCTTACATCATCTTGTGAAATGGATTAGTGATATTTTTCAATTCATGCAGACTACAGGAAGAGTTTGACAGCTGTCCTAAGGAATGTAGGCCTCAGTACAAATCAGAAAAGCACTTTTACTCAACAATTCTACTACACTGTTAGTTCTATTTCTACATTCTAGGTGTCTGAATGCAGCCTGAAGGGGGGGGGGGGGGGGGGGGGGTGTGTACCCCCAAATTTTAAATTTGGCTTTGCTCATCCCCCCCAATACACAGACCTGTGTATTTAAATAAGTTGTGTCTGCTCTGATAATAAACTCTCTCTCTTATGCCCTTGATCCAGAAGAAAATATGACTGCTCTGTTTTCAGATAGATTTGACTACATGATAGACATCAAGACATTTATATCATTTATATTCCTTATTTTCTACAATTAATCAATAAACATTTTGCCAGTACTTACATAAAACAAATTATGAATGTTAATATTGTTGGTGCTATAAAAATAGCAAAAATGGTGTAAAATTAGACAGAATGCTAACTGGAAACTGGTAGACAGATAAACACCCGCAAATTAAATGAGAAAATTACCATTTTATTAGGAAAACAAAGTAAGTGTTCTTTGGTGCAGGTTCTTCTCAGAGTGAACAAGAGGAACAAGGCTGTACATTGTGTTTAGTGATGAAAAATGCAAATAAAGTCTTAAAAAGTAATTAATTTTATTATAAGGGAAACTCTGTTCTTCACTCCATAAAACATAAATGTGGGTCTTAAGAGAGTACATATTATTTTATCTGTTTTAACAATTACCATGATAACAATAAAAAAGTTTTACCCAAATCCTTCTTTACTAAATCAAAGAATTAATATCTATTTAGCAAAACTCTGCATGCAATACTATGAATAACAAAAAAACACACTACCTATTATCTGCAGGACTATTGTATTTGCTTTCTACAATTCCTACCAAAACCCATTTGCTAAAAATGAGGAAGGACAGCAGTATGAAAACTACCATTTTCTGAGGTACTATATCCCCCCCAACCTCTCATCCCAGCCAACAGAACTCAATTTAAATCTTAAATTACTAACACAATACTAATATCCAAGTACTGGTCACTCATTTATCATTAAAAAAACAAAAAGATTTCATTTTCTTAAGACAAAAAATAATGGTCTATAAAGAAATGAATACACCCAATATTGAACTGTTTTTATACTCCAGTGTTTAAAAATAGACTAGAAAACCATAGTTCTTGAGGTTCGTTAACAGAATTATCATTATACAAGGATACATCTACCCAACCTTCGCCTTGCCTCTCTCCCTTGTCGTTTGCATGATCTTCAATCTGAAAACCTCATTGCTCATTAAGTTGGGCTCGATTTCCATAAGATCTGATACAAAGTAGCACAATGGGTGACCTTTAATGGTGACCTGGCAGCAGTGTCTC